>VXBQ01014428.1:72772-91348 GCA_013400175.1 Phainopepla nitens | reverse complement strand
GGTGCCCGGGCAGGGCCGTGCTCCGCCTCGGCGCTGCCCCTGCAGAGGGGGAACAAAGGGCCGGGGGCTGGCGCGGGAGCGCACCCAGGTGCGCCCGGGATGGGCGGGCGAGCCGCAGGCCGTGGCTCTGGCCCTTGTCCCTGCTGTGCCCTCGGTGTGCCGGCGGTACCCCGCTGTTGGCGCCCGCCCGTCGCTCTCTGACCGGCAAGGCCGCCTTTCTGACCAGAATCTTGCACTTCCGCCTGTTTGTTTTTCTCTGATTTTAAGCAGTGCTTGAGTCTCGAGAGACAGGATTCACGATGAGGTCGACGATTTTACAGTATCAGCCTAGGAGGTGATATATTTATCCCTGGAGATGTTCAAGGCCGGGTTGGATGGGGCTCTGAACAATCTGATCTAGCTGAAGGTCTCCCCGCTCGTGGCGGGGGGGTTGGAACCAGATGATTTTCAAGGTTCTTTTCCAGGCCAAACCATTTTATGATCTTACGATAAAAAATACTTTGTACCACTTTAATGTTTGTATTTTTTTCCAAAAATGTCTTTAGGTTACGCTGTCACTCAAAGAGCAGCCGAATCTAGTGGACATTAAACCTCGGTTTGCAGCTGCCTGTAGTCTGAGGAGTGACTGTAACACAGACATGGAACTTGTATTTCTTTAGTAGCTGGGTTATTGGTCAGTTGTTTCAAACCACTGAATTTTGGTTTGGAGCTGGTTTGGGTTTTTTTTGTCCCCTCTATACTCAAAATTGCCAAGTGAATACCTAGAATATGAAAATCTGCAATACAGCTGATTGTTGAATAGAAATATAAATTTTCAGTCATTTTTTATTGTGAGAGGCCAGTCCTGACTGAAGCTCTGATGGTGATGAGTTAATTTCCTGTGGAATAACAGGTTAGATTTCTCAATGAAAGTAAAAAAGTATGAGCAAGGGAAATGAATTTATTGTTAGAGGCCAAGCAAGTGGCCTGGAAAGGATAGAAGGCAACAATTTTGGGGAAGAGGTTTTTGGGGAAGTGCTTCATATAGGTCTGGAATAAGTCACCAGTTTCTCTTTCTTTCACATTCCTGCCAACTTTTCCATCTTTGTTATGGACAAGTGTTGGCCAGTTGTCATGCTTTTGGCTTTCTGTGCTTTCTCTTTTAGTTGTGGGGAATGAAAAGTTCCAATATGAGGAAGTCAGTGTGTGTCAATAGGGGCAAGGAAAAGCTGAGAGAGGCTCAGTCTTCATAATATGCAGTCCTGGAGCTCTGCCTACCCAGTGGAGCCTGGTCCTAGCTGTAGTAATGGTCCACACAGGTCCCTTTACACTTCTCAAATACTGAGGTAATGAGGAGACTAGCTGCATCTCTTTTGGTTAGCAGAAATAATAAATCATCTTAAACAAGATTCAGATGGGTCAGCTTGTTTCTGGGATGAAAGTATGAAGGTATGGGTTATTTTTACAGTTTCATCATTTATGTGGGAAGGTGGCTTTGAAGCAAACTCAGAAAAAAAAAAGAAGAAGAAAGGTGAATTTACTTTATTCCAGCATACATGAAACTTGCAGAAGAGGCAGTGAAGTTTTTTGTTCCTCAGTGAAACTGACTGTGTTTAAAGAAGATGCTGTTTTTTCTTTGGCTTTCTCTCAAGTCCCATAATGATTCTTGGGAAACCGTTCATTTAGATAGGAGGGTAGACCTGTCTTAATAACAGTTTATGCACATCTGGGAAGGCCAGTCATTTCCCATTATGCCAGAGAAAGCTGGCTGCTCTTTAGAACTGGTTTAGCTTCCCAGGTTGCTTGCTTAACATTCACACAGAAGTATGTAAACTGGTTTGTCTGTGTTTTGAATAGATAAGGCTTTCTGCAAGTCTGAGAGCCTGTTCAGCCTAAGCTGGATGTTTGCTCAGATGGATATAGGGTGAGAAGAAAGTGCTCCTCCCTCTGCCAACTCATGATTTTAATTAAGGAGAATATCACTTAGGCTTTTTACCTTACATGCCTGAGATTTCTCTTCTGCTGTGTTTAAGCTGGAGCAAGCTGCTGCTTACCTCTGAATATGTTTTGGTTTATGTTTTAATATTTTACCAATACCCATTTTTGTTGTTAGGCTTTAGCTTGGAGTGTAATTCTTGTTTCTTTTTCACCTCTCTGACGGTGTCATCAAATGGCTTCCTAAATAATTTTTTTTCAGGATTTTAAACAGCTGGGTGAGCTTTGACTTCCTCCCACTTTAGCAGGTGACTATGATGTTATTTTGAGACAGCCACAGCAGTGGCAACTTGAGCAAAACTGAATGAAGGACTGAAGGCCAAGTACTGCCCTCTCAAAGTTGATATTTGCACTTTAACAGTATTTGCAGCCTACTGTAATTGTAGAACTATTGCTCTAGCAAAAATCTCCCACAAACCCCCTCTGAGGCTATCCTGCTCACTGTGCGATTGTTATGCAAGATGCAGTTCAGCCAAGGCAGTTTAGAAAAGTGTGGCAAGGAGGTAAACCTGCAATAATACCAAAGTTGTTTCAGCGTATCTAACAGAGATCAGCAGCTTTTTTTAAAAAAGTTAAGACTGGTTCACCTATGAACACATGGTTTTTTTTGATGTTCAGTTTGGGTTGTTTGTGTGTGTGTGTGTAGTGTGAGGAGCACTCTCAACTTAGATGCATAGTACATAGCTAAGACATTTCATAAAATGTGGAGAGCTGTCAAATGCACCTGTGCCAGTTACACTTTAATGTGTCTGAAATCATTGTGATGGCTACAGGCTTTTGCTATGTAACCTGAGAAGTTTTCTTTTCTAGCACAGAACTAAGATATGATACCGAAAAGATTGCTTAGCATTGGTATGTAAACAGAAGGATTCCTCAAAGAGGTTGCTGCTAAGTGGTTCTAAGTAGTGAGTTGATATGGAGATGTCATGAACTTTCATTATAATAAATATCTCCTATTTTGGTATGTGCTGCCTCCACCAAGCTGCATCTTGCTTGCTTGCTTGCTTTTCCAACCCTCAAGGCCAAATAAAGTTTCTGATAAAACTTTTGTGATAAGTGAGAACTTTCTAAACACTGCAAGGCTCCTGTTTCAGCATCCTCCATTTTATAAGCACTTTAGTCATTTATGTGGTATGAGTCCTTTGACCTTTTCCCCTTTTTGGCTGAAAAATCTCCTCAGTATGGTGTATCTCTGTCTTCTGTGTCGTGGTCTATCCCCAGCTGTAAGGGTTTATCTATGGTAGCATGAAGTATAGAGACCCTGTGACCAGCTACTGAAACAGACTCCTCAAGAAGGCCACTTGCAATTGCTTGATCGGCGCCCTATTGAAAGAGAAATTACTGGGGGCATTCACTGGGGAGGCTGTTCTTCCCTGCAGTCCAGTTATATTCTTTTTAGATTATGCTGTTCGTGATCCTTGCGCATTTGCATTTTTAATCTTCAGGTTTCTTGTAGATGTCAAGATTGTAGGCAACTTGCTATGCCTGTTTAAATTGTTTCTTCTTCCACTCCTTGGCCACTGACAATGAAGTTGTAGAGTTTCATTTTTTTTTTTCTGGTAATATAATTACATCAGCATGTCTTACCTCTTGAAAAAAACTTATTTCAGGAGTGGTTGATTGTGCTGATGGTGACAGTGAATCAAGAAAACTATTCTGTTTGAATACAATGTGTTGTTGTTCAAAGGACAAAAAACTTGAGCTTGTCAGCAGTGATGGAATATGGCTTGAGAACTAATATGGAAGACTGAGCAACCTTTTTTTATATTTTATGACCTCTCACTAAGATAGTAAAGAATCTGTTTCTCCAGCTTTTAGATGGGTAGTTGTCCATGGCTGTGGTATTCTGAGTGTAGCATTCACCACGTTTGAAGGAGCTGGAGTGTCTAGCACCATTATTGGGTAATAGGGATTTTTTTTAATGAATTGCCAAAAGTTCAAGCAGAGACAGGAACTTCTGTTCAAGATTATATTGAAGAGCGAGTGATCATATTGAAGGGCAAGTGATAGGAAACTGATAACATCGGAGTACAATAATTAAAGGTAATAGGGTATGGTTTGTATATGTTCCTTGACATCCCCCTCAGCTTCTAAATCAACCTGAGAAAGACTGAACACAGAATTTGAAGGTGGAGGCATTATTCATCATGCATGCATTTTGACACTGTTAGGTTTTCATTCTTTGGGGCCTAGTCCCAAATTCTGCTTTTTTTTTTTCTATTTTCTCCTTCTTGAAGAGCTGTTCTAAACAGTGTATATTTATAGTAGTTCTCAGAAGAAAAAACCCATTTTGTTATGTACTCAATTTCAGCTTCCAGTTCTGCCCCCTCATTTTTTGGTGAGGGGCTGTGAGATGTTGCTTGGAGAAGAAACAGACTTTGCTGCTAGGAACTGTGAACCTTGGAGAGTGTAAAGGAAACAACTTTTCTGTTAGCTTGTTAATCTCAAAGTGGGAGGTGTGGAGAGAAACCTGTTTCTGTCTTTGAAATACTTAAACACAGATGTTTCAAAGAGATGAAGTCAAACTGTGAATTGTGCACAACTGTCAGTCTTAATTGTGACATTTTGGGGCTTGTAAACTTCGAGATAATATTCTATTCTTCCTGGACCATTAAAAATCTTTGCTGCAACGTGTTTGACTTCTGTATAGCAATTGCAGACTTTCAAGTTGAGCGTTGGGCCTCTCCTCTCTCACCTGCTGCACAATTGCACTTGCTGCTTTCTCCTTTCTTGGCTGACTCTTCATTGTGGTCGTTTAGAAGAGTCTTTGCCTAAATTTAGTTCGTTAAGTGCACCAAAACCTAAGTCTGGGGTTGTTTAATCAATTTAATTTGCAAGTCTTAGTGATTAATTAAAAAAAACCCCAAACAACAGTGAGGTTATTTGCCACATGGCAACCAACGCTAGCACAAGGTTATGGCAGGAATGCACGGTTGGAAGTGAGGGGAAGAGAGTAGTAGTGTCCTTGTGGCTTTTGTTGCCAACAGCCTGGCAGGTCCTGCTGTACAGGGAAGGGAGAGGGATTAACTCTTTCCCTTAACCACTGGTAGTGGTTTCCTGCCCTGCAGAGCATACGTGACTTAAATCATTCCCTCCTGTGAGTTCCTTAGTACTACTCATTCAGGACAGAGAACAAAGAGGCAGCATGGGAAGGAGAAGGGTTTCAGTGAAGGGAAAAGCTCTCTAAAGCTTTCTGAGGTTAAGGGCGGGGAGTCCAGCCAGCACTCCACTCCTGCCTGTGGCAGGCAGAAGCTTCTGAGTGGATACAAAGCTGGAGTTGTGTTTCAGGGGACTAGCTGGGGCCACAGAGGGAGGGGAGCTTTTCAAAGGGGGCACGCAGGAAATGTTTTTCAAGTGGTGCAGGTAATGGAGCAAGTATTGTATAAGAAGATGCATTGTAAATCTGATGATAATGTGCTTTAGCCCTGGAATTCCTAAGGTTCTTTCATGCCATTTAGCTGCACGTTTCTTTGCTAAAGTGTGTCATGCTGGAAGTGTAGTGCTTTCTATCCTTTGTGGACCTCCCATTTGAAGCTAAGTTAGGATCAGTAAACAAGGATTGCATATTTAACCCCACGTGATTTATGTTTTGGGGACAGCAGATCAGGAAAATGAGCATCTGTAATTTATTCACTGCAGTGTTGTGAAGTGTTAAATGAATTACAGCCTTTCTACATTTCAGGATTACATAAGATGAATCTTTGAGTGAACTTGTTTGCTATGGCAGCAAGGTATCCATAGTTTCACTTCAGTGTAGGAATAAGAAATAAGTATGTGATTAACTGCAACAGAATTTATGTGTGGGTTTTTTTGGTTTTTGATATATTTTTTGTGGGTTTTTTGTGTGTGTGTGTGTGTTTTTTTTTGGTTTTATTAATTCTACTGCCCCTTTTGTGCGCAGGAAAAAAAGCCCAGCATAACTTGATCACTCTGGCAGGGTTAATGATTTTATTTTATGGACAGTGTCAAAAAATGGCTGCCTGTTACATGGTGGCTACTGCCTGTTTTTAAGGAATCATGGAATTTGGTCAGCCTCTGAAAAATCTTTTTCTGCACAGAATTCCATGACGTTCAGGTAATTGTTTGTTGGAATATAAATAAGGAAAAGGAGAACACTTGAGCTGCAAGATATGCTAATTTTAGTAGTATTCTATACATCTGTTACCAGTTCTAGGATCTGTTAAGTCTGAAATTTCTTAACCTGGTGAAAACTTAGTGCCAGCTTTCTCTTAATCCTGGCATTTAACTGCTAAATCTTCCTTACACATGTGATCCTGTGAAAGCCTGTGTTTCCACAGTGATCAGAAAGTTTGTGCAGATGATATTTCAGTAGAACTTAGTGTTCTTGGGTTCATCTTCTGTGCTTTAGGGGAAAAGAGCTCTTTCTATCACCTGTCAGTAGGGACTGTTTCTCACCTGAATTATAGCTGCAAAGTTGGAACTACAGGTTTTAAATAGTTAATCTTCATTTGTATTTTGCAAGAGGAAAACTGTCTATTTTTTACTATTTGTTGTTTTGGTTTTGTTTTTTTTTTTTGTTCGGTTTTCTTTTTGTTTGGTTGATTTTTTTTTTTTGTTTAAGTAATGTTAGAAATATATATAAATTTGTAAAGTTTCTGTAGCTAGCCACTAGCCAAGAAGTGAATAGACTTTACTTGGCTGTGTCCCCTCACGTAAATGCTGTGCCTTGCTACCTGTTCTTTATTTTGGTATGGATCTGTTTGGGCACATTTGCCTGATGTTCAGGTTTCTAGTAGCCTAGCCATCCTTACTCAGAATAAAAAGAATTTCACTCTTCTGTTCATTGAGTACTATTTGCATTGAACACCTACTTTTACAGAATAGTTTCATTATCCTTCTTTGGTGAAACTTCATGTGTCCCAATTCTGTGGGCTGGATTAGCATCTAAGCTTCTGTGAGTCAGGGTGCTGAAGACAGAAGATATCCTACTTATATGTTTAATAGAACATCGTTATAAGTGTGTTATTTTGTTTCTTCTGGGCAGTAGAGATGGAAATTTTTGGAAATTTTTGCACTCTGATTAGCAGAGGAAGCTTCTTCCTGGAAATCCTACCATTTGTGGTTTGGATTGTTTTTTGTTTTTTTTTTTTTTTCCCTTGAGAAGATACTTCTAGTCTTAAAAGGCACTTTTGAAGCTTTCTAAAATTCTTTGGTGCTTGGTGCAGTGTGAATGTGCGTATCCCATAAATGTGTGTGCATTGATTTAGTATTTGGCAGTTTTGCACTATATTAGTAGCTTGTATTTTGAAGAGAGAAAGCATTGACTGATATGTACTACTTTTAGATAAAACATGATGAAATAGATGAAGGCTTGGAAAGAACTGTCGGTTTATGATGCTGTTTTAGGCCTTCCTATTATGTATTACATATCTTCATTTTATCTTCATTACAAATGCTATTTAGAATTCTTTTTCATCCGTTGGCTCATCATGAGGCTTTCAGCTGAAAGCAGGAATACATTTCATTTTCACCACAGGACTTGGTGGGTTAGCTTGTCTTCTCATTAGTGTTTCTGAAATGGTTAAACTAAAAACCATTCAGACTTGAGACTCTGTTCATTGTATCTTAATAATTTGTCATACTTGAACACATCAGTTAGCAGCAATTTAGTGGCAATGCCAAGACAGTGCAGTTGTAACTGGTTTGTGCTGTCCTGGCTCTCTCATCTCCTTTAAGTCCTAAAGTAAGCAATCTTTAGTCAAGGTGTGTCTTCTGCTTTCTGCACTGTGTTTCTGCAAAGGAAATGTTTAATATCTGAAAAAGTGTCACTTTGAATAAAATATTTTGATTGAGCTATTTCATGGCTTTGACCTGTTCAGATATTTGGAGTTAAACACAATATACATAAAATGAGAGGCAAATTAGTAAAAAAATTAATATTCAAGTCCTTCCCCAGAAGAATCCCTACCTTGACCAGTAATGTAAAAACCTTCTCATTTCATTGTTGGGCTAATTGAGTAGCTAACATTACTGCTGGATTGCAAAGTAACTTTTGAGATGGTAGTAATGAAAATCTGACAAGCTAAAAATCAGTGGAAGCATTCACAAATTCAAATCTTGGAATAAAGCTGCTGCTTGTTAGAGGATCTGCTTCCCCATTGTTTATTTCATGCAGGCAGAAGATAGCAGTGCTATAAACTGTGAGGAGAAAAATGGGCAAAGGAACCTTAAGGTTGTCCAAAGGGACAAGTTCTGCTTTTAGGATGGAAATCCACTTGTAATTTGAAAGGATTGTCTCAATACTAGGATTTTACATCTGAAGAGTGTCACTTAAGTGTCTATCACTTAATTGCCTTGTTGTTGTGAAAAGAACTGATACTCTGGTTTCCTCCAGGCATTGAAGCTGAGTAAGTTTTATTTTAGTGAGATTCTTGCAGATCCTGTAGGTAATACAGGATTAATGTGCAGGGACAGACATATCCAACCCACCTTATTCTTCTCTGCCAGCGTGCTCTCTGCATCCAACCCAGTGAGGCTGGTTCCTTTCTTGTCTCCTTTCACAGCCACTCCTCCCTCTCTTGTCTCTGCGGTTTGTTTCTTCTGTATGGCATGGCATGGCATTGTTCTTGGCCCTGCAGAGCAACTGGCTGTAAGCCTGCATAGTCAGTTCCAAAAATATAGCAAAATAGTATATAGGGATGTAATATAGAATGTAGGAATATAGGATAAAAAATTCTAAAGTGGTGATGGCGTGGTTTAACCCTTGGTGGGAATTAAGGATCGCACAACTGCTCACTCCTTCCCCTCTGATTGGTGAGAAGAGTGGGAAGAAGAATGGGGGAAAAAAAAGGTAAACATTGCAGGTTGACATAAGAAAAATTTAATCATTGAAACAGAATAGCACAACAATAATAATAATAGGCTAGAGATAACATAAATATAGAGTAGTACTAATAATGAATATAACATGGTACGAAATATGCTAATAATAATAACTGTTAATAATAATAATAGTAAGGAGAGAGAAAGAGAATGGCAAAACCTGACAGAAACAAGCAGGTTGGTCAGAATCTGTGCGCCTGTGCTTAGTTTGTGCCCCACCAGTGACTGGGGAGTGCTTTGCTTGGATAAATTGGAAACTGGGTGTTACTGTTTGTTGTGTTTGCCCTTAAGGTAGCCAATCACACAATGTTTTATCTGCTAAGAACCAGTAATAACAATTGCAGGTATTATTACGAAAGAATACGTAAGACGTTTATTACATAACTACGTCATTAATAAAAACCAAGCTGTGTATATAATCACTGTGCAAAGAGCGAGTCTTTCATTATCCTTTAGTGTTGAGAAGAAAAAGGTCCATCTGTGAGATGGAATTGGTTTGCCTTTTTTTCTTTTTTTACTTCCTTTCCCCCCACCCCCAATCAAGTTTCGTGGGATGCTGGATTGCTGGACTCCTCATCACATTTTTATCCTGGTTTTCACCTACTGTCTTTCAGCTGCTTTGTCCAGTTCACTGACCTTCATATCGAAAGTATTTTTCATGAAATACAGCTTTTGCATCCTATCCCTAGCAGCTAATAAGGAACTCAGGAACTGTAACTCAAATTTTCTAATGTATTGTTTCCCTGAAGCTATTTAGTCCCCAGGATAGCCTTCTTTGCGTTGTAACAGTCACCTGTTAATTCTTACTCTAAAGTTTATATACAAATTGACTGTTTGTGTCCATGTGGACCAGAAATCTGGATTAATATTTAATAAAATTAAAGAACCCTCTTCTCTCATTGCGTGATAGTTGATGGAAGGTTGATTGAGCCAAGTGGCTGGGGTTTTTCACTTTACCAGAATAGGATCATAGAATAGTTTATGTTGTAAGGGACCTTTAAATGTCAAGTAGTCCAACCTCCTGGCTTTGGGTAGGGACATCTTCAACTAGATGAGGTTGTGCAGAGCCTGACCCAGCCTTAACGGGGTTGGGGCATCTACCACTTCTCTGTTCCAGTGTTTCACCACCCCTGTCGTAGAATAATTCTTCCTTATCTAGTCTGGATCTATGATTTTAAATTTGAAACAATTACTGCTTTTCTGGTTGCTACAGGGCCTATTAAAAAGTGTGTCCCCATCCTCCCTTCAAGCACTGAAAGGCTCCAGTGAGGTCTCCCTGAAGCCTTCTCTTCTCCAGGCTGAGCAGCCCCACCTCTCCCAGCCTTTCCTCACAGGAAGAAGGCCCTGCTCAGGGCCTGCTCCAGCAGGTCCATGTTTTCCTTGTACAAGGGAGCCCAGAGCTGGACGTAGTACTGGCAGTGGTGGAGTCTCGTAAGAGAGGAGTAGAGGGAGAAAATCACCTGCCTTAACCTGTTGGCCACGCGTGTTTCTGACTAATGTTCAGCCTCTCACGCACCAGCACCCCCAGCTCGTTCGCAGCAGGGCTGCTCTCGGTCTGTTCCTGCCCAGCCTGCCCCAGCTCAGATGCAGCACTTGGCCTTGAACTTCGTGGGATTTGGGTGTGCCCACAGGCTCCAGGCAGCGGTGCGAGAAGTGGGGGGGAAGCCCCAATAATCATAGCAGCAAACAGGAATTAATTTTCAGTGTTGTGGAACTCACAATGAGGACTGCATTGCAGGCACTACAGAAGTAGGAGCAGAGGAGCAGTTCCTGCAGGAAGGGGGAGAAGTCTTCCAGGAGATACATCACAAGGCACAGGAAGAGCACTGTTTTAACAGCTGTTACTGAATAGCTGTTTAGAGGCACGAACAGGCACACAAATTTGCTTCTTTGTCTCCATACCTGGAACTCTGTGTCTTGCCACATTCTTGTCATTTGCCCCATTCTTATCAATTTCTCTTTTCTGAAAAATGAACTCTTACTTTTCCCTGAGGGTTTTAACATATTGTACAACTGGCAATGGTATAGGAGTTTAACTTTGATGTAAATTTGAAAAGCTATTTTGTGTAAGGTTTTCTGAAGAAAATTTGATACTTTCATATCTCTGAAACATCATTTCTGAAGGATGTGAAAAGCACATAGTTCTTTATCTTTTTTAAGACTTGTATAAATGTTTTGCAGCATATATTTGACACAATTGAAATATAAAAGCAAAAATACCTATTATAAAATATAAATGTGTTTGAAGACAAAAGTTGCATTAGTTTAAGTCTTTGTTTCTGTTCTTTGATGTCTAACTATATCATCTTTATTTTCTGCAGTGGTAGTCTTGCATGTGTGTCTGTGGGAGGAAGAAAGATTTCAGATAGATTACCTGAACCTTAATGACAGTTTTGACTATTCTTTTAATGTAAAATATTGGGGAAGTATGATGATAAAATTACATACAAAAGAACAATGCTGTGCATATTGGTTTTTTTGTGTTTTGGGAATAGGCTTAGTCATCTTTACTTGACCATCACTGTAGTGGTATCATTTACATACGCTCTTATTTAGTCAAGGACATGTTTTGTATATCAAGTTACAAAATAAATCTAAAACACCTGGTTAGTTTGCACTCTGAAGACCTTAATTATGTTGCTGTTGCTTATTTGGAAAGAACATCTAATGTTTTCTACTTCTGAAAAACTGCAACAGTAGTGGTTCTTAAGTGATTTTTTGTTTTGACTCTTGTGCAGCAAAGTGATCTCAGTTTTCATTATTTAAACGTATAATATGCAAAATTAGAAAAAAAAATTTCATTCTGTGCTTGATAATTTTACCTTTTTAGCATCTTGACCTTCTTCAAGCATAAGCATCCCTAATGTCATTGCAGCCCTTTTTGCTGTAGCTTTAAAATATTATTTATTGTTTAATATGTTGCTGAGTTGGGGACTCAGAGTTGTCTCTGTATTCCTTCAATAGTGTTGCCACAAATCAGAGACTTCTGGTAAATCCAATTTTCAGGCAAAATAGCAATTCAGTGTTATATCCTGTTATGTTATGTTTTCATGCGTGGGGATTTTTTCCTCACCCACCCACTCTGATTTTCACCTAGTGTCCTGACAATCTATGATAGCTTCTTGATTTTGTGGAGAAGCAGCTGTGGGGTTTTCTTTTAAGCAGCTCAAGCCATGCTGTAAGAAAATCTGAATCACAAGTGCACAAGTCACTTCTGTCTGTTTTATATGCCACTCCATAATCTACTCATGTAGATTTGGAACATGGACATCTTTAATTACTATTACACAGTTGAACTTGATCAGGAAACGTGCTCTGAGTGCTCAGTTTTTGACTCTTCGTGGATATAACAGCTTTTTTCTTTCCTAGTTGAATGTTAGGGTTTTTTTGTCCAGAATAAAGGGAAAAAATAAAGGAAAATTCATCTAGGTGCCTGTACTCCAAATTAATGTTAAATGGCATTGCTAGAGTGCTTACATGATTTACCTTACATGACCTAGAGTGCTTATACCTATTCCAGAGGTATAAGGAGAATCTGGCTATTGTGCACCTGACTTTTTGAGAGACTTCTCAGGGAAAGACCTTTAAAATTTCCCACTGAAACATGAATTGTCTTTTATTGTAGTGCACACATATAAAGGGTATTTATTAGGAAATGACTGTGTTGCTCTTACAAATGCCACTAAAGCATGAATGGTTGTACATCATGATCAGAAAAAAAATGATTGATATACCTAACATTTATGTACCCTGAAGCTGCAAGTTCTCTTGTAGAGTGTCTTATCCCTTGTGTGATTAGTGCTTTCCACAAATAAGCCTAAGCTTCCCCTAGGAGGAGGATAGTAGCAGAGAGCACTAGGCAGATACCCTCGAAATAATACCCCCAGAATTATTTTTGCAAACTCATGCACATAGTTTAAAAATAATGTTACTTTGAAGTGAATTATCAAATAACTTATATGAGTTAAAAAAGATGGTCCTGACGGGGACTGATTCCTCTCAAGAGAGCAAGGAAGAAAATAACTTTGCTGTGGTCTGTGGTGCACTGTGTTAATACAGCAGCATGAAATATTCAGAATTCTGGTAGTGCATAGACCAGTTAGGGTGTTAGCAGCATTATGTTCTTCTCTTCCATATGATAGTAGGGAATAATCAGGTTTGGAATATGTATGTCAATCTACATTTCATCTTCTCATTGTGGGGAGCTGATGAGTGTTCTGTGGGATCAGTGTTCCTTCTAAAAAGTGAATTTCTTTTGTTGGTTGAGAGAGTGTATTTGACTATATACACATGAATATATGGAAGTACTTGAGTGCACTGATGACTTTCAGTAAGTAGAAAAGGCAGTAGAAAATTTTCCTTTTGGAGAATGTAATACTGGTTTTTATAGCAGTTTATTGAGAAAACAAGGATACTAAGCTTTATTCGTTTCTTTGATTGCTATTAAATATAAAAATTAATATTTTTAAACCTAACATGTAGACTAAATGTGTGGAGTTTGTTCTGTTTGCTCTTCGGTAGCTTTTTTTTTTTTTTTTTCAAACTTTTGAAAACTCCTTGACATTGAAGGAAGTGAAGGTAACTTTTTCCTTTCTCCCACAGATCCAAACATTTAATGTTGAGGCACCATGCCAGACCGTGGAAGATTTAACGAGTGGGGTTGTGATGGCCCAGGTCCTTCAAAAAATGTAAGTAATTGTTTACTTAATTAATCAAATGCAGAGGTTTTTCATCTGTACATTTTTATGTATTTACGTGTGTTTTACCATGACTGGTATTCCCTAAGGATGTGGCTTAGATGGTACTTTAAACTGGAACATGCCTAGTGATTTTTTTCTCTGTAGTTAACAGATAACTATCTTAAACCAAAGAAAAAAATTTTGTTTTAGAGTAGAATTTATTTAAGTGTGAACTTACTGGAAAGTAAGCTGAATTAAAACTAGACTTGCAGATTCACACTTAAAATTGAAATCACTGCAAGGTAAGGTAATTGATCCTGATCATTGTTTGAAACTATTGTCAGTAGTGTTAGAATTAGTTTAAGGTAATAAAACTTCCGTAATAAACTGACTGGAATTGTCAGTTTAGTTGTTTGCAGTTGGGAGTACTTTTCAGTTTGTTTCCACTACCCCTTGTCTGTTCTCCAGACATCACTGAGATTATGTGAGAGTATAAAGAAGAAGGAGCCATTGGGTTATTTATACACAGGATTGGTAAGATCCTACTGAGCCTTCTGCTGTTGAGGCTAAACAAACACTGCTCACTCAGTCTCACCTCATTTGACAGAAACTGCAGTCTGTTAATCATCTTAATTGCCCTTTGATGAGCTTCCATGTATGTTCAGGTGTCTTTCCTCCTGGGGAGTCCTGGATGCAGCAATTCAGATATGGTTTGAACAGATCTGAGCAGGTACCTACCTCCCTTGGCCTGCAGGTAGCAATCTTCTCAACACAGCCCATGTTGTGGTTGGCCGTCTGTGCTGCAAGGACACGCTGCTGGAGTGTGTTCCACTCGGTTTCTGCCTAGTTTCTTGTCTGCAAAGCTGTTTTCCAACCATCTGGCCCCCAGTACATACTGGTGAATAGGGTTTGTTTGCACTTTTCTGATATGTGTCAGGTTACTCTCAGCTTGTTTTTCCAGCTTGTTGAATTTCTCCTAAATGGCAACACAACTGTGAGGTGTGTCAAACACTCCTTCCATTTTTATATTATGTGAAAAGTTGCCCCCTGTCCCATCATCTAGGTCCCTATTAAAGACATTTAATAGTGTTGACCTCTTGGATATGCTGCTAGTGAACCAGCCTCCGGCTGGATTTCATGCTCTTGAAACATTTGAGCCTAGAATTTCAGCCATTTTTCAGCCCACCTTGCTATCCAGTTACCCCGATCATGGTTCATCAGTTCTTCTATGGAGATGTCATCCTGATCAGGCAGTCTATGGCAGGAATCTGTAACAGTATCAGTCGTGTTGATCTGCTTAGTCATTCTGACCCCTAATCTCTCAGCTGGCTGGTATCCATCCTAAGACAGAGCTCATGCATTCCCTCTGGTCTGTCACAGGAAGGGCGTCTCTCTGTCACTGCCTTCTCAGCTTGCTCTTCCTAAAGAGCCTGTATTTGTTCATGGCAGCAGCCTTGGCATGTGAGCCATCCTACCACAACTTCATGGTCCCAGTGACACTGTGACCTTGTAACTACAGATGGAACTCTATTTCTTCCTGTTTGTTCTCCATGCTGCATGCATTAGTGCACAAGCACTCCACGTATGCATCCACTCTTTCTGATTCCCAAGAATGAAGCTTTCTCCAGCGTTCTTCTTTAGGCCTTTGTATATTTATGTGCATATGCTTGAGGTGATCCCACTTTACCCAGACCTATTTTGTTGACTTTGAGGTATCTTTTGTTCATATAATTTCTCATCCCTAGTTCATCAACAGAGTCCACTACTTTGTTACTTAGTGTTAGTTTTTCTGTTGTTCCTTGTATAAAACTGTTCTTACCACCTTGGCCAGCCTGTTTGTGAGGATGTGTCTGGTGGATCCTGTCTCTTCCAAGCAGTCCTTATTCTCAAAAGAGTTTAATGATTATTGAAACCAAAACTTTGTTGCCAACGCTGTGTCACAGCTGGTTGTTGACCTGCAGGATCTGTCTGCTGCTCAAACCTCCTCCTCACTAACTGGTGCAACAGGGGAGAACACCACTTGAGCCTTGACCATAGCTTCCAAAGCTACATGATCACACTTGGCACTTTGCAGGTTTCCCTAGCTGTACAGCTCGTCCCCAAGTGGAAGAGCAGAAGGAGTAATAGTGTGAGGGCTGGACAAGCTTCAGCAGTCTTTCAACAATGCCAGGAATTCAAACCCTGAGCAAGCAACAGCCCTTCTTGGATGATGTCGTCAGAAGATGAGGATCCTCCATCCTGTGCTAGTGTTTAGCACATCCCCGTTGTGCTGCTGTGTGGCTCATGTTTACTGAACACAGATGATTTGTTTGACAGAGCTCCTATGGCTGTAACTGTTGTGAGGGCATCAAGTCTGTTCTGTAATTGCAGATTCTCAGGAGCAGGAGCCTTCCTCCTAGTGAGAGAAGGAGCTGCTTCTCTTATTCAGGAAAAATAAAAAAAGAGGAGAAAGGAAATTTCCATTTAGTCAAATATTTAAAAACAAGACTTCTTATCATGTGGTTCTGAGATACTCTTTTCAACTGATGAACTAATACTTTTAAAATAAATATACAATAGAAATATTGCATTTCTGTAGCATGGTTTTAAAATATGTAAAGATCACCTAAACAATTTATAATTCTTTCTTTATGTCCAATGTAATAGTTTAAACATGCCAAAAATTAGTATTCAACTATCTTATTTTATGATAGTTGTGCTTTGGATTTAATATTTTACATACTTATCTAGTGAACAGACATCTTCTCATGCTGAAATTGAGCAACTATATTGCTAAATCTTGACTGCATTCCTGTTGAGATAAACTTTGAAGAGCAGCAGAAATCTGATCTTGGACTGTGTGATAGGAATGATAACATGTACAATTTTTGACAGAAAATATTTTGTTTTTCTTTGTAAAACAGAATAAGCAGACAATAAGTAGTGTAAGATAACAAGTGTAACAGAAGATTAGTCTCATTGATTTTTGGAGTAGAAACCAAGNTTTTTGCTTTCCCTGCACATGCGATTGAAATATAGATCAAATACAGGGATGAGTATTTGCATAGCTGACTAGAAAACTGATCCAGGAGCATGTTGACAAAGCCATTTTAAATATTCTTTCTTGAAAACATAACCAAATTCAACACTAGCAGTGAAATCCTCCTTTTGGTCCTTTGAAGAGATAAAACAGGAAGACTACTTCACTGGGTGTCAAGCATGTTCAGCAATGTGAATCAAGTTTAGAGCAGGCTTTTTTTGCTTTTTTTCTTTTGATATTAGCAGCATGGATCTGTCCCGTTCTGTCCCAAGAAAGATGGTCACATAGAAGACAGTTTTTGCAGGAAGACAGCTGCATGCCTAAGGGTATTTGGAAAAGTCATGCAGTGATGTTAAATAGCAAAGAGCAAGCCTGAAAGCACCAGGTCACTGCAGGCATATCATTTGCAGTGAAAACTTGAATAATTTTGTCTTTGACATGAAAATCTCTCAAAAAGTTAATCGTCAAAGGAAAAATGTGTTGTTTTGACTGCAGACACAACTTAAATGCCCTTACTCTTTCTATTGAGAAGAATAAACTACTATTTTTGTAATTTGTGTTCCTTGAAAATTGGGTGTTAGTATAGGTGCTTCCTGTTACTTTTTAAGTGTGTGTTCTTTGAGCCTAATAGCAATGGAAGGTTAATTATGTAAGGGTAGGGAGGGGAGAGTTCTGGCAACTTTATGTACATCAGGATTTTCTTATAGTAACTTAATTAATATTTAAAAAATAGCTGAAAGGGTAGATTAATATATCCAGTAAAGAAGAGCACTGATGAAAATTTAAAGGTGTTGGGGTGGTCCAGTGCTCTGGATATATTTCCAGATAGGAAAGTGAGGATAGCATTTCTTCTAAAAAACTTAAATGTTTAATAGTGAACTCTATTATTTCTTCTTTTTTCCCTTACATCTGCTTTTGTAGGAAGAGTCCACAGGTACTTGTGAGGATGAGAAATAGTAGGTCATGATGAGGAACAATTTTTTAGGGATCTCTAGTTCAGGAAATTAGTAGTTTTAGACACACATAAAATTTGCACAAAACAGAACTGTAGGATTTAGTCAGAAAAAAGAAGAAAAGAGGGAAGAAAAGAGGAAGAACATGACTTGCTCATAAGCTGATAAAAACCAGCTGTGCCTTATGCCAGGTAAAGGGGCTAACAGTTTCTTCTATGGTTCTTAATTTTTCATACACCATCCTCAGTATTTTTTGCACTCAAAGTAGCAGCCCACTTGTAGATGTGTCAGACATCACAACAAATGTACAAAACTGCCTTAACGAAACTGCTGGAAGAAGCTGTGAGAAGAAAAGGTTACAGAGGAAATTACTGACACCTTCAGAAGCTTTTTACTATTGATGTAGTGTGTGATAGCAAATAGCAGAAATGTGTCCTATGTAACCAAGCATGAACGTTTTGCTTACAGTCTCAGCTGTTAAAAAACAAATATTGGTAAATTCCTGAAGGACATTTTCTTCCTTTATAGCATTAAAACTTCCTTTGAATTTCAACTTAAAGTACCATTGAATGTATTTCTCTGGTGCTAACTGTATTATCTTGGAAGAAGAAATTCAGCCTATGCTTTAGCTTATCTTTTGTGTGTTATTCTGTAAGATTCATCGTTTCTATTTGGATGTGGTGATCCCTCTGACTAGCACTGATACAAAATACAGTAAGATAAAATGCCTATGAACTTTTAGTGTTGATGATTATTTTGGAGAATGTTGTACTCTGGGAGTGAAGAGTGGAAGCAAAAGAAAGTGTTTCAGGTTTTTATGAGTAGACTGTTGGCCTAAAATTGTGTAGCCTGTGCTGGTAGAAGTGCCATAGCTTGCTTCTGAATCACATCCCTTTTTTTTTTTTGTGTAGCTTACACTGACGTTACTTATGTTTTCACTGTCCACTGATATCCCTAGAATAGCACAATTTCCTGTTTCGTATTATGTTTTAAAATTTTCCTTTCATCCCACTCTAGGGACTGTTTAATACCAGGTGTCCCTCTTGTTTTGATTCTTTCTTCCTCTGTCATACTGGCCTTGGTAAATGTAAGAAGTGGTATATTTTCT
>VXBQ01014428.1:53854-69500 GCA_013400175.1 Phainopepla nitens | reverse complement strand
CCAGTGTAAGTCCAGAAAATAGAGTACTTCACCTGAAACTGTAACACAAACTCTTAAAAGCATTTGGCTAACAACAGAAAGGTGTGGTTTTTTTCACTCTGACTGTATTAACTTTATATGTTGGATGAAATATAAGCCTTTCCTTATGTTTTCCTACTCCTTTGAAACCAGTTATATGTAGTACATTCTTTCTCCTTAATTCTGATTATAGCATTTTCAAAATTCTCTATGATAAGTGGAAGTTGTGACTGAACTGAGCAGTAGAAAATGTTCTCCTCTCAGATGATCTTCGAGCTGGGCAGCAGGAGAGAGTCTCAGGAGGTGTCTTGAAGAAGCAGTTTGTGAAAGATGCTTGGAGAAAAATGAATAGGGAGAACTTGTCCATAGAAATATAGAAGTATACTCTGCGAGTAGTTGGAGTTGTCTGTTCTTTTCCTTGATTGCCTTGTCGAAAGTGCAGAGGATAGAAAAACTTCTGAGGAAGGGTGTTCACAAAAAGATTTGTGTAGGGTTACTGTGAAAAGAGAATTAAAAAAACTGGTAGTGTTTGGTAGATGAAATAGTGAAGTGTGTTCTTAGTCATAAAAACTTTAGTGATGCTACCTAGCTCTTCTCACTGCATCGAGACAGCATATGTATTGTTCATTTTCAGGCTTTTATTTTAGGGGTTGAACTGTTGTTAGCAGTGTACAGTGGTAGGGATACATAATATGAGGAAAAGTAATAATTTTCAACACTTTTAAGAAATGTGAGTAAATATTGCTGCAGCAGCAGAGGAGAAGTTGAGAGGTAGGACTTATGGAGGATTTAAAATGCATTCAAAATATGAAGGAGCTTCCTCAAAGGTGTAAGCTGCTCATGGCACACAAGTGAAGCCATACTGTCAACAGCATGCAAAATCTTAGAAAAGTGAGTAGTAACAGGAATCTGAACTACTATATGCGGGCAATGCGTCAGATACAAGAGATAGTCATTTAAATTAACTCAAACCTGAGATAAAAGCTTAATGACTAATGTGTACTCAATTTCTGTAATGTGTTTTTAACAAATACACTTTTTATCTTTCAGAGATCCAGCTTACTTTGATGAAAATTGGCTGAACAGAATCAAAACGGAAGTAGGAGATAATTGGAGGCTAAAGGTATTTGACTTACTTTGTTTGTCTGTGAATCTGTATTTCAGTTTTTAATACAATATTGTGTTTATATATTCTCACATTTCTGGATTGGGATCTTGCTTTATAGACGGCATCATGAATTTTAGACCATTTTAATTACACCTGTTTTTATGTTGTATTGTTCTGCATGGTTTTAGCAAAGATATTTTGAATTTGTAGACAGGTTTTAATGATTTAAAATGGAAATATTAAAAGAAATGTTATACATCAATTACCTATCGTTTTTCAAATGTTGAGAGATTTTTTTAAAGCACAGTGTGAAAGCAACTTTTAAAAAAGCAGCTTTTTTGAGAAGCAACTGCATAAAAATAGGAACGTAATAAGCAATATATTTAAAGAAAAATGGCAAAGTGTTGCTTTCTTTTACTTTGTCATCTTTGCAGAACCTACTGAGTTTTAAGAGAGGAAGAGAGGTGTTTTTTCTGTGTTTCTACTCAGCATGGTTTTTAACCACAGCCTGTTTGCTGGGTCATTTGTATCACTTGGCATTCTAGCGCTTCTCTGCAAACCTGAAGGAAATAGAATTTACAAGAACTATGAATGAGGAACATTTTGCTTTAGAATTTGAAGAAGAGTCTCACATGCAGATATTAGTGTAGTTTTTGACTAGTTTTGTTCAGAGAGTTATCAATGTGCTTTTCTAAATTTCCATTTTCAGCCTGACTAATTCAGGGGAAGAAAAATAGTTATGAATTTACTGTTAGTTCTTGTTTCCTGTAAAACCATTTTGTTCCAGCTGCTAAAACCCATTCTGAGCATCTGGGGAAGGACTACAACTGTGAAATGCTCTAGTACTTAGAAGCTTGTCAACATCACTGTCTGAATTGCAGGGACTCACAGACAGAATGCTGCCTGAGACAAGGATGGAGCACACGGCTGCTGTTTATGTTTTAGCTTGGCCAGGAAATGTATCAGCATGGTTTCTGCTGGCTGACCATGCTGAGTGAAGTCTGGAATGTTTTAGAATGTTTTGTCTGCTAGGGCTGCCAGCAAAAGTGAGGGTACATTGATGAAGATATATTGACTGACTGGTGAATAAAAGACATGATCCCCTAAAAAGCTTTAGTACTCTTTTGGCTTCTGCTGCATGTAGAACATTTCATGTAAATGAGCTTCTCAAAGAATTTTATGGAATTGCAAGTGAATAGCTGGATACAAGGTCTTACTTTTCTGTAAAATATGTTTTGTTCCTAAGGAATATTGAAGTCTTGGCTGTTAAATGTGGAGGATAATAAACCGAGAACTGTTCATTATAATAGCATTTGAGCTGATTGAATGTGAAGCAGCAGCTTCTATAACTGTCATATGGAGTTTGAGGAATAAATATTTTATTTTTAAGTCTCCCACCAATTTGGCAGATGTACAAGCTTAGCAGGTGTGGGAAAAAAAAAAAAGCTGAGCAATCTAGTAACTCCCTTTGTGACTGAGGCTGGCAAAGCATCAGGTCAAATTTCAGTTTCTTGCAGATGTCATTACAACTTGTTTTTCAAGTGTACATATAAAAACTAAAGACTGATTTTTTTGTTTTGTTTAAGAAATATGTATAGTTCAGCTTTTTGTACACATTTTTATAGACCTCTTTTCATGAAGAATACTAAAAGGCACAAGTGTGATACTTTAACTCTTATTTTTTAATCAGGAAAGTAATCCTATACTTTGCCAACTGTACTTTATATGTGAGTAAACATCATTAGTAGTCTGGTTTTCCAAATGTCTATCATCCAGTCCTTCATTTAAAGTCTGGCTTGTAGGAACACTTCAGTCGGTGCATTTCTATTCGTAGAATTGTTCTGCTTGGAAAAGACTTAAGATCAAGTTAACTCTACCAAGTCCACACTAAATCATGTCCCTAAGCTCCACTTCTACAACCCTTCTAAAAACCTCCAGGGCTAGTAACTCAGCTACTTCCCAGGGCAGCCTGTTCCAATGCTTGAAAATGCCTTTGGTGAGGAATTTTTTCATAATACCCAATTTTAACTTTCCCTGGTACAACTTGAGGCTGTTTCCTCTTGTCCTGTCACTTGCTAACTGGGAGAAGAGACTGACCCTCGCCTCACTTCAACTTCCTTTTAGAAGTGTATTCATTACTAGATTTAAGATGTGGGCATCATACTTGCAGGACTCTAGAATATAGCTTTCCCTTCATATTTTAAGAAGTGCCATGAGAAGTGATAATTGGATTATCTCAAATGTGGTAATGAGCTGCATTATTTTCTTTTTGCTAAACATGGTCACTCTGATGCCATCTGGTATAATAGTCATCACTTGTACAAGCTCTTGATATCATGAACCATGAACCTGATATCCTGATATCAGGAGCCAGTCTAGTAGGGGAAATACATAAAAACGATCTGAAATGTAATGTGTAGGAAGTTTTGTGAAGCAGTGGTTAGGAGGGCTGGTAGAGATCAGTGCAGGTCTTGTACAGCCTACCTAACCACTGTTCACAGAAGCACTCAAAAGTGATAAAATCATAGAGTTGTTAAGGTTGGGGAAGACCTTTGAGTCCAGCTGTCAACCTAGCACCACCACTGTGTTCACCACAACCCATTATGTCACAAAGTGCCATATCTGCACATTTTTTGAACACTTTCATGGATCATGAGTCAACTATTTTGCTAGGCAGTCTGTTCAGTGCTCTACAACTCTTTCTGTGTAAATCTTTTACCTAATATTTAACCTAAAACTTACCTGGCACCACTTGAGGCTATTTCTTCTTGTCTTGTTGCTTGTTGCCTGGAAGGAGGTAATGAGTGATGTGATTGTCAATTTTAAATTGTATGTTGTCCTGTATGGAGAAAAACATGAGGCTGAGGGGTTTTTTGGGGTGGAAGAGGGAAGGGGAGGCATGGGTTTGGTTAATTTGGTTTTTTTAGTGTTTTGCTTTCTGATAACTGCAGTGGTTTTGCTGTTGCTGTACCATAAAAAAAACAAAAAAACAACTCACAGGGATATTTTTAAATTCTTGGTTTCAGGGCAAGTTGCCAGACTTGAGAAATTGAGCAATGCACAGGAGAGAAAAAGGAAAATGCTAAAACTTGGAGAGCTTGCAAAGTAGGAACTGTTCAGTAAGCATTCTGGTTCTTAGAGCTGACCAGATCTTTGTCTACTGTGTTTAGTGGAGAAATGTTGTTAATTCCTTCAGGGTTAAAATTTCATGCTCATAGCATACATCAGTGTACATAGTAGCTTGTGTTTTCCCTTGGGCAACAAAAAAACAACTTTTCACTGCTGCCTTATCTGCAATTTTATGATCATTTACAAAAAAAAAAAAGCAAAGATATTAACTCTTTCCTCATGTACAATGAACACTTCTTTGTAGTCCAGATTTAAATTGTGTACAACATAGTATTTCATGGCTGAGGAAGATGACATTTGGAACATAAAACCTATACTGAAAATGAAAAGCAGCTTAGAAAATAATTTCATTGCCAAAATTTTGCAGGAATGAAATTCCCCAATCAAGAAAAAAATCACTGATACGATACATGAACATCAGTTTTGGCAGTTAAAAAAAAACTGTCTTGTGGGATGACATAAAATTGTCTTCCTTTCTCCCCCATCCCCTTCCATTCAGTGTGGGAAGCTTAGGAAGGGAAGGAAACACATTGTTCAGCTTGATTTCTGACTGTTTCTTCTGGACTTTTCATCTTGGCATTCAGACTACAGCAGCAATTTAAACTACAGTTTTTTTGATGTTTATAGTAGCAAGTAGTATCATAGTAGCCTTTCACTTTGTAGCACAACTGTATTAGTAAAGAGAGAAATCTAGACAGACTACTCTTACAAAACTGAGCTTGGAAACAGTAAGTAAATAGAGATATTATATGACAAGTGAGAATAAAAGAAAAATAGGAGAAAAAACAAGCAAGCATTAAGTCTCGCAGTGTTGGCAGATCATACCATCTCTGCTTTCATTCCAGTCAGTTTATCAGGTTAATGCTGTAGAGTAAGGGTCGGTCTCATACTGAGCACTGTGAGCTCAGTCAGTAGTGCTACACTACAGCCAAGGTGGCTGTTAACAGAGAGGGTGATGGTAATTTAACACAGAGAACGTCCGCACAACGCTGGTGTGGGTATTAGTGAAATTTAGCTGTTCAAAGAACGAGTGGGAATATTCAGGTTGCCTTTGTGAATGCAGATATCCTGTCATTCGTAATAGGAGACTGGGAAAGTAAATCAGGCCAGATGGTAAAGAGATTGAAAATGGATAGAGGTTTGTCTAGAAATACTTAATGGTCCATCTATTGTGAATTGCAACAGATTTCTGAGGTGAAATAAAGCATAGTTGTCACGTTTTTTACCCCAATGAACTTCACATCTTTTCCAGCAGAAGTATGGCAGCAGGGAATGAATATTAAAAGGTCTTGGGAGGGCAGGTGTATATTTTTATGGAAAAGGAGAAACTCGGGTTGCTGATGCAAGCAAATAGGCATCCCATGTGATCATGGGCTAACGTTTGAACAGTGATTTAGTACTTGATAATCATTGTCTATATTTGCAATTTTGGCTGCTGTGTTCTAACATTACATAATTTAATGGTCTTCCTTAACTACAGTTAGATTTTTCTATGTGCTTAATAAAGTGAAAAGTATTTCTGAACAGCCATCACCTGCTGTGACTTAGAATTCTGATCTAATTGGTTGTCTTTAACACTTCCTTGGGCTGGTGTTAATTTCCATTCAGCTGCTTGAAGTCATCCTTTCATATGCTTTGAGCTCATAAATGTTACTGGAACTACTCAGTTCGATTTCAAAGTACAAAATATTAATGGTAGTTTCCCTATGGTGATCCTCTCTCTGCCGGGGCAGAGTTTATGCACTGCAAGCAAGTTACGAAAATAAATCAAGAGCAGTCCGAATAATACTTAAGATCATGGTTAAGTTTAAGTCTGTCTTAAACAAAGTCTATAAAGAAGCTGCTTTAACCTCAAAATTGTCTGATTGTGTGGCAGATACAAAGATGGTACAATTAATTCTTGAAAACAAGTTACCCTAGTAGTGTTGATTGACAGTGGGATGAAATAGGACTGTGAAGATTTCTTTCTCAGTTTGTTTGCTGCTCTCCTCATTCAAGAGTGCTGTCCTGTAAGCTCATTTTCATGATGAATTTTGATCAATATTGGTTTTGTTCCAGTATCTCAACTGCAAGCACTAAAAAAGTTACATGGAGGAAGGTGGCTCTTTGTGTTTAAGTGATTTTTAATTCAGAAATGCTTACGAGTAGAGGGAGAAAGAAGTATTTCGCAGGTTTCCGTTTGGTTTCTCATTTTTTTGGGATTATGTTCAAGTTCAAGGTTCCTCACAATGTTCTCATCGGTAAACTGGACTTAAATTCTGCAACATGGCCCTTGCGTTTCTGTGGCTCTTTCTGCAGAAGACTCAGGTAAATTATAAACCAGAAGATTTTAATTAATCAAGTTTGAAAATAATATTCCAATCAGTGCGGTATGCTTCGTGGTGATTTGACTTAAAATTTCTTAATTTGTTTAAATTCTTCAATCTGTTGCGGACTTTGGTTATGATTGTGCGCTGCCTTTGGTTGCTCTTGGTCAGACACCCAGGAAATAGTTGCAGCTCTTACAGAGCCATGTGATGTTGTGTGTAATAGTACACACAAAAAAAGTATGTGCTTCGGTGTAGTAGGTGTGAACTGCCTGTTATGCCATTATAGGAGAGACAGTAAATGTTCTCATATACATGCTATGATGTAGCATCTCCAGTTCTCATTCTAGGTTGTCAGAGTATTTGATGTGTTACTTTTCAGGTCCAAATGAATTTTTGTTTCTTGTATGACTTAAAATTCAGTGATTATGGAGAGAGTCAGAATGTTCCTATATTGTAATAAGGCGTCAACTTCTGGCACTTGTTTCCAAAAGGGAGTAGATTCATAGGAGTCAGGTAATCAGATTGTTATCATTTTGGTTTTATCGGCAAAAATCTTTTAGTGTGTGTGTCCTGTTTCTTTCTTTAGTTTGGAATTTGCTTTCATCACCTAATTTTGTTTGTTGACCATATTGAAGTGTTGAGTTTGTCCCTGGATTTCTGTATCACGTTTCCTAGCAACTGTCAGGTCATTTGAAAGGTAAATAACTTCTGTCAGTGGACAGAATTTCCTAACTGGGTATTTCTGGAATGCAGTCAATAATATAAAATTTATTGTGGGCTTTCAAGGCAATTAGAACTTGAGAGTTTTTGCTCTCCCTTCACTGCAGTTCCACAATTTACTGTTATGGTTGCTGCGGTCAGTGAGAGAACTTTGTGAATCCTATTTCTATCAGTTTTAGTCTTTGCAGATCCTGTTTAAACTTCAGTCATACAATCATTTAGGTTGGTAAAGATCCTTAAGACCATGGGGTACAACCGTAAACTGCTAAATCCACCAGTGAGTCGTGTCCCAGTGTACCACATCTGCACACCTCTTGGCACACCACAGGGATGGTGACTCAGTCATGTCCTGAGTCGCCTGTTACAATGCTTGATAACCCTTTTTGATAAAGACATGTTCCCTGATACCCAGTCTAAACTCTTTCTGGCAAAACTTGAAGCCATTTTTTCTTGTCCTGCCTCTTGTTACCTGGGAGAAGAGGCTGATCCCCACTTGGCTACACCCTCCTTTCAGGGAGTTGTAAAGATTGATAAGGTTGCCCTTGAGCCTCCTTTTCTTCCAGGCTAAACAACCCCAACTTCCTCAGCTGCTCCTCTGTCCCAGGAAACAGTGTGCTGCTTCTGTTATCCAAATTATTTTCTTAAATACTTGACAATAATTTGTGGTATTCTCTATCAGTTGCTTTCAGCAAAGATTCTTTTTTTTGGTCTGAATTTCACCTGTGAGACCCACGGGCATTTTTATAATTTTAAACTATTTTCAGAGACTAGATGCAGATGGATTTTTGCTGGGAAGGACGCAATACTCAGTACAAGAGAAATGTGACATACATTCTGTACAGCAGGAGGTACTTAACTGGTGCCATTGGTTAAGCAAGTGAACAGAAGCTACTTTTGTATAGTAGTGAAGTCATCATGGAGAACTGTGAATTTTGCCAGATACTGTAAGACAGGCATTCATTTGTAAAAACGGGGAGGAGGGAGGGGGGACAGAGAGTGACAAGAACAAAAGTGAAAGCTAAGATGAATAATTAATGAAAAAAATAACAAATTAAACTCATATGGGTTGGGAATAAAGGATGATATTGAGCAGTAGCTGGTTTTGCTTTGGAAGAAGAGGTTTATCTCTGCAGAAAGTAGATTACTAGGATACTTCAAGAGAAGAAAGGAGGAAAATAATTTTTCAGCTTCTGCATGCAAAGATAATCCTAAAATAAACAAGTATCTAAAAATATTCGTGCTGTAGGATCTGATTTAAAGCCTGTCCAAGACAATGTTATATTTTTCATAAATTAAATTTCTGTGAATTAATAAAGATTCATGATCACATCTGGAAGTCTGATCATAAGGGCCACTTGCATAAGTTTCATGATTCATAACTGCGGGTAAATAGATGTAGTTATTTTCTTCTTTTGTGTGATTGTTCTGTGATTACCCACTTTATGATCATTTCTCTGTAAAATATTCCCTGCATTTATTGTATTTCCTCCTTCTTGTCAAATAGGTTAGCAACCTGAAGAAAATATTAAAAGGAATACTGGATTACAACCATGAGGTAAGAACCATTTGTACTAATCTGCATGTACTTGCCTTTTGAGCTATGTATTTTAGTTAACCTGTTGAAGATAAATTGTATTCTGCAGATTAAGTTCTGACATTTTCTTGCAGACATTTTGGCATGTATAGTGATTCATGGCCTGTTCCCTGGTCTTGGCCCCCTGTAAAACTACTCACCTGCTTTATTGAATGGTCAGGAGTTCCAGGGAAACCTGATGTGCAAATTTTCTCATGTAAAGAGTAGATGGCTTTCAGACTATGTTCTGATAATGGACTTTGTGTCTGATGTACAGTAATGTACTTGTGTCTGATTTTTTTGTTTCCCCCTCTGAAACTGAAGTCTGCTTTTTTTCCTTATTTTTCTCTTGAGGAGAGTGAGTAAAGAGCATTTCTAGCCTCTTTCTACACTGAGATTTTAAATGAAATATTTTGGTTCAGGCATATTGGACTCAGCCCTTGCCGTTCTCTCTTATTTTGCGCAAACTTAGCACTTAATTACTCCAGAGGAGACAGTATTTTTTCTTTCAGTGGTGAATCTTCAGCTGAAATATGCTTTCAGTGATGTTTGAGACTAATTGATCTGTACAGGCAGCAGCACAAAATCCATAACATGCATATTATAGGCTTTGCTTGTTTCAAAATATTGTCCTCTCATAAATACTACAGAGATTAAGTTATTTGTTTATAAACAGAAGTACTTCAGAAAGAAAAATTTAGTCTTAGGAGGTCATCTTCAGTAAAAAATTAGGTATCCATGTTTAAATAAATGTTGAAAACTGATGATTAAGCAAGCTAGTCATGACTGGAAACACTAAAAAAAAACAGATCAGTTTTTTGTTATGGCAAATTAATATTACTGAGACAAAGTGATGCAAGCTTCTTTTTGGTTGGTTAGTGTGTATGATGATTAAGTCTCTGGTGTAAAAACTTTACTATTAGGCAAGTTCTGAGTGGTTTTCAAGCTGATTAATTTAATTTCTGTAGTGTAGTACACATTTATGAATCTGACAGGATTTTGATTTAGGTTGGTCTTCTTCCTTCTGAGGCAATGCTGGGGGTGATAGTAGAGGTAATCTAGATTCTGCTAATGAATTCTCCTTTATTCTGTTTTCCTCAACATTGTTCCCTCCTCCGCTATGAAAATACGGATATGTATGTGGATTTTACCTGATGTAGCTGATGTAGCCTTTGAAAAGTGTGTTTGTTAATGTGTTTCATCCTCAAAAATTCAGAAAGTTGTATCACATTCAGAAGAGAAATCAGTAAAAATGCTACATTTGCTGTCTTTGTCCATTAAAGTATAGAAGAACAACAAGCCTAAGTTAATTATTTATGGTTTTCATGCTTTGTTCTGCCTCAGTTAACCTTGCTGCAGACCTCTGCTGCTCCAGAACTGAAACTTATAATTTTTTTTTAAATGTATAATATTTTTGTCTTTTGACATTGGGTTAAATGCTCTTTTTCATCTCAAGATAGTTGTTGTAGAGCCTGTCTTTCATTTTCATATTTCTTTCAGGGCTTTTGATGGGATTTTTTGGTTCTTTTTTTTTTTAATTGAATTTTTTTATCTTGTTTATTTCAAACTCTGTTCACACCTTCACGTCCTTGGCTTCTTCCTAGTGCTTGGCAATTTACCTTTTCCCTTCAGTTTTCCTCAACAGGTTTTATTGTCAGTGACTATGAAGTCGCAGTAGTGTTATTAAGTTAAACAGCATTGTATCTGAAAGGAGTTCAGGAACTACAGATAAATATATAGAATATCAGAATCAGAAAATGCTGTATTTTCTATTATTGCAGTCTGTATACAATGGTAAGATTTTCCATTGTGGTTGATGCATTCACAGAATTCTTTTGACCTAAAGGAAGTCTTTTGCAACAAGAGTGAATCTGGGTCCTTTAAAGTATACAGAGATTTTTAGTAGTGTTGAACTTAAAAATCCTACCATTCCACAACACAAAACGTACATAATCAGAACAAAACCACAACACTTCCACGAAACCCAACCCTACTAAACTTTAGAATGGCTTGTTTTCTTTGTGTTCCTCCTATACGCTATGTTTTTTGTAAATGCCTTAACCTGATTTCTGTTTTTCTTGGGTATTGCACAAAAAAGAGCACGCAGCAAACACATGACTGATTCCCTCTATATAGTCATTGTTTCCTTATTGCAGCCTGTTTAAGAAGTTACAGTTTCTTTTTTATCTGCAATTAATGTGTCAGAGATGTGTTTAATTCCAAATTTCATATTCATATTTTCAACCCTCTGTTCAGTAAAGAGCAATTTAGCAGAATTGTCTAGTTCCTTCTACTGACAGTCATTAATCCTTAATGATCTTTAATGATAAATCAGATAACACTAATTGCGAGTCACATGGACTTTTATTTTGTGGGGTTTTTTCTTTCTTTCTGCATGTGGGCTGTTTAATTACATATCATTGTACTACTACCTCAGATTCTCTTCCACAGAACAGCTTTCTTAGCTGTAAGACTTGCCAGATATCCTTAAATTTGCTAAAAGTGTGAGGACTAGTGATCGGAGTTTTTTACTGTCTCCTATTTGTCACCTGTCACTGTTAGATATATGTGTTGTATATATGAAACATTTAATTTTCTGACTTTGTAGTTGTAAGAAATGTCAGATTTTGTGTGTAATATCTTCTGCTACAGGTGGCGTTTCTAGTTGGATGTTTCTAATGGAATTCTTTAAAAAAATTAATTAGCCATGTGGGGGCCTGCTTTTTGTTAGCTTTCTTATCTGAAGAGAGAATCTTGCTAAATGTTTATCTAGTAGTTGCTTGTGAGTTGAGACAGTCATGTTTGTCTTTTCCCAAATATTATTTGTATCAAACAGTGTGGTTTTATAGTGGAATGTTAGGTGTTAGGCATTTTAGTTTGTTTTGAAGGTGTATTCAAATTCAAAACTGTGGTAAAGTAAGAGTGAATTGCTGTTGTTGATTCTGAATCATCTTCATCTTAAATAAATGGATATGTATATGTGCAGTTATACAGCCATGTATGTACTTTGTCTTTATGCAGATTCTAGGGCAACAGATAAATGACTTCACCCTTCCTGATGTTAACCTGATTGGAGAGCATGCTGATGCTGCAGAGCTTGGGAGAATGCTTCAGCTTATTTTGGGATGTGCTGTGAATTGTGAACAGAAGCAAGGTAATATATTTTGAAAACATTTACTTGGTAATTGTGCAAGTACTGAGGAGAAAAGTTATATTTCTTGGGTTTCTGTCAGAAACAGATTGGGTTTTTTTTAAGTAATGATGATGTACAGATAGTAACTGCTTTTTGGTGTAAGCTTCACTACTTTTGGAGACTCAGACTAGAATTGAACTTACATCCAACATGCATATTTTCAGTTTTGGTTTGCTGAGCTGAAAAAATCATTCTAGAAAGAAAAAATTATTTGGCACACCTTTTAACCATTTATGAAGTAGATAAAGGTAGTTAAGAATGGAAAAAATGTGATTATTGCATAATTCAGCATGACTCTTGATTGTAGAGATGCATTCCAGGCATCATCTTACTACATGGCCAAAAGCTGTCAGTATGACTGGTGCTTGGTCTGAAGAAAGGTCTGTTGTGATCTGGGATACTGTAGTTTCTGAGGTGTTTCTATGGGGTTGGCAAATAGGAAAAAGTAATGCTGGCAGCCGTGACCTGGGCAACAGCTGAAGATGAAGCACGATAAGGTCATCCAAAAAGTCACTTCAGGCCAATTGCCAGATGATTGAATACCCCTTGAGCAGTCCCTGAAGGAGACCTCTGCCTCTCTACTCCCATGGCACTGACTGTAATTCTGACCTGCACAAATACCGTAGAGACCTATTCATCTTTCTTTAAGCTGCCAGAGAGGATGTGATGAGCAATGGAGATGTTTGTTAAAGTGTGCTACATCTCATCTTCTAAACTTGCCTTGGGTGCACGCTCTTTATTGTTACACAGTTACCTTAAATTACACTTAATTCAAGCCAGATGAGGTTACAGCAAATGCAAACATTTATTCTAAATACTTAAAATGGGAAACATAGTAACGTGTGGGAAAAATAGATGTATTGGAAAATAAGACTTTCTTCACTGTAATTATGTAAAGTTTCATCAAATATATGTGTCTTCCAGATTTAGCTCATTTTAGGTTTCATGGCCGCCAAGATTTCAGGCCTTTTGTCTTCCTCTTGCTTGGTGCATCTTAACTTTAGAGCTAGTTTCCCATTTCCAGTTTTCTTAGGTCACTAAGTCACTTTAGTTTCTCCTTCTGAAATTACTTCTATTCCCTTAACCAGGAAGCAGTCTGGCTGTTGTGTTAATTAAAATAGAAGTAATGTTCTTCCACAAGTACATAAATAACTCTGGTTTAAACCTCCTGTCATCTCTGTTTTATATAAAATTATCTTCCTCTTGGTGACTATTTGTCATTTTCAAGTGGGAAGTATATCTTATTCTTGTGTCCCCTTCAGTCTTTCAGTCTGGACATTAAAAATGCACATTTGAAATTCCAGAACAATCTAATTTTATGTACTTTGAGTGAGATTCAGCATGAGCAGATTACCCACTTGAAGGTGACTTTTTCCCAGCATCTTTCTCTTAATCACATCATTAAAAGAATAAAGGAGATGATGTTTGACTGGAAACCGAATTATACTGGGCAAGTAATTTACTTCTTGACTTAGTCTAAATGTCAGAATTTGTTCCTCTGACTACTGTATCATCTTACGAGGTAGTTCTTGTGTAGCTCACATATACTCATAGCTGAGAACTTAAAAAGTGGAGGGGGCTTATTTGTGATGTAGTACAGAAATAAGAACAGACACCAAAAATGAACATGAAAATACTTTGAAATGAGGATGCTGTAGGAGGGTAGGCTGTTACTGTTACACTTACAGAAAAGGACAGCCTATGCATGGATCGTGTACTTCAAGAGCCTGAACAGTTTGAGAAAAAAGTGAGAGAAGGATAAAAGTAGTTATTTCAGAAGTGTGAGATGACAGAGGAGGAAAAAAGGTTCATGTACTTTTTTCATTGTTGTAGAGTTTATGTAAGTCTGGATTTGTGTCTGAACAGGCTTGTGATAAAACATTGTTGAATTTGTTGGGGTGCAGCTTGACTGGTGATTATACATTTCAGTGTCATCCATGGCATCTAGTCATTTTGTAGGAAGGATGCAGCTTCTGATACTACCTCCTGTGACTTGAGTTTCAGCATTGACATTTCAGAATGCTTTTATTTTCAGAGTACATCCAGACCATAATGATGATGGAAGAATCAGTTCAACATGTTGTCATGACAGCCATTCAGGAGGTATGCTGGGATGCCCATAGTGTGTAAAAGTTCACTCTTCCGTTATTTTACAGTAGTATGCTTTTTCCCACTTAGGAAACACGTAGTTGGAAATAAAGAAAATAAGGGGCATAGATTTTTGCCTTTTTACAGTGAAAATTTTCTTATTTTTCCTTAGGAAAATCTTGCTTTATGTCAAGCTTTATGTTGAATGTCCTACTTTTCTTTAAATCTTGAAGATTGGAACTTCTAGATATTTTTGATACTGGGTTCCCTTTCCTTTTCTTTTCCCACCCTGTGAATCCTGAAGTGTACTAGATTGATTTTATATGACTAACCAGTCACTGTAGAATTTTCTTAAAATTTGTAACTTGAAACTGTAAAATTTCATGAACTGGTAATTTTTTTTTAATTTAGTAGACAAGTGAAAAGAAAGAGAATTGGGCAACAGTATTGTTTTGAGCAGTAGTGTTATGAAGGGGGTAATGATATGTAACATGAACATATATGAATTATACAATAGGCTGGTATGTTTTTACAAGTCAGTGACTATACTGCGATGCACTTTGTAGAAGTGCTCTTCTCTGGTAAATCAAAACCACAGTGTTAGCCACTGAAGCCCCCCTGTGACTTACAAGAAGTCCAAAGGGCCTATAAGATAAATGCCTATCAGTCTATAGATGTTTACTGCAAGGCAGGCCACTAGCTAGGGAAGTCAGCAAACTACTAGTAATCCTGTTTCTTCTGAACCTGAACAAGAGAAACTGAATCCCACAGTGGGCTTTCGAGCAGTTTCTCATCTCTGTAATGTCTGAAGAGAGACAGAAATATCAGTGAGCCTATGAGGCAATCTGCCCACAGTCATCACTTTGACCAGTGCTGTATCCATGCAATCATACATTCAGTTGTCTGTGTGTGCACTGCTGTCTCTGACATAGCAGAGAGGACTTTTGAAATGAGCATCAAAAGAATCATTGTTTAAATCATCTTCCAGTCATTGCTGCCAAGCACTAGTTTGGTGGAGTTTTGGCATATTTTACTTTTCTATAAGTTTTAGAACTGTAATATACAGTGTTTTGGTGGGTTTTTCTAGTGTTTTTTATTAAACCCAAATTGCAGCATCACTGTCTTCTGCAACACCTTGAAATGGAAAACCTTCTTATATCTTCCTCCTTTATGTTGAAAGTCTATTTGATTTTTATAGAAGTCTCCTTTATTTGATAAAATATCTAGACTTAAAGCAGCCCACAATTTTCCAGCATTTGATGAGTGAACTTTGAACCTGTTCAGTGTTTGTGCCCTTTCTCTGACATAATGACTAGAAGTAGGAAGAAATCACAGGGTAGGGGTATGTTCTTATGGGACAGATATTTAAAATCCAGTTAATCAAAAAGCTTACTATTTGGCTACTGGCACAGTTCTGAGTGATTTTAGTGCTGCTTTCCAAGCTGCTTAGAAATTGAAGGCATTTCAGGACCAAATGAGGAGGATCTCAAGTGCTTAATGAAGAGACG
>VXBQ01014428.1:28414-44952 GCA_013400175.1 Phainopepla nitens | reverse complement strand
CTGAATTTGAAAACAAATTTCAGAGATGATGAAAGATGGAGATTATCCATGTATGAGTTCTGCACTTTATTTAATTTCCCCAATATGTGAAAATACAGTTCCTCTTTAAACATCCTTCCTGGTCCTCTTGACTGTTGCTTTCCAGCTGTGTAAGCCTATTCTGCTGAAGAAAGCTGGTTCACTTCACCATAACCTTTTCATTCTCTTTGCCATTCTTTCTCTCTCCTTTGTGAGTGAAATGATGGTATTTCTTTCTTTACACTGCCAGTTTTTCTTTTACTGTCGTCTTCTCATTGCTTTTTTACAATTCTTACAACATATGCCACGTTATTTTCCTTTTTTTTGTCTGTTCTGCCATTTTTCCAATTCCTCTTGCTAAGCCTCCTTTCTTGCTTATTCTGACGTATCATCTCCCATCAGTTCCTTGAAAAACATTCACTGTTTCTCTTACACAACTAGCCTGGATTTTTTCTTTTCATACATCTACCATGTAAGGGAATAAAATAATGATGATGTCCCCTTTTATCTCTTCTGATTCATCTCCATGCTCTGAAGTGATTCCTACCTGAGTCTGGTATCAGTTACTGTTTGAACAGATTTTGTCCCCATATTCAATATCTACACTGCCTGTTACTGAAGTTTCAGGTTCTGAAGGTCATTCTAAACCATTTTCATATGTGAGACTCATTCCTGGTGGTCTTTACCTTCTTCCCGTGTCTTCATATAATGTGACTTCTAATGGCAATTTGTATCCGTTGCTTCCAGCTCTGATCAAGCAGGACATACATACAGCTTAACTGGTGCCTAATGTGGTACACCACTTTTCCTCCTAGTCTTGCCTCTTTGTCCTTTGACTGTTCTGGTCTGTCGTGGTCCAAATCTTCATTGTTTCTGGTTTGGATGACTTAAAGATTTTCTCTTGTCTCCATTCTTGTAGATTCTTTTTTGACTCCTTGACTTTTTTTTTTTTTTCCTCATGCCCTTATCTCCTATCCTGGATTGTTTTTGTTTGAATTTCAAGCAAAATCACAGTAGGGCTCTCTGTTCTGGGTTGTGTCCTCTTCCACTCATTCAAAATACTTTGAAAAAGTTTCTATTACTTACTCCCTTTGTTCCCTGCCAGGTTAATAATGCTTTGCCTGTGCATAGTGTATGCAAGCAGTTTAGCAACTTTGGTCAGAGTTCTTAAATTGCGAACTAGATATCCTGTTTCTCCAGATGTACTGGACATGCTCAGGTTCTTTATGAGTACATAAATAAAGCCACTTCAGTGAGAGGTCTACAGCATTTATAACAGCTAACAATCAGGTCAATATTGTTGGAGGTAGCTAAGTTGGACAGCTGAACAGAATCTTAGAATAAAGATGTCATGTTCAAACTCTAGATATCTGAAGATGAAAAAAGATGAAAATTTCTCCTTAAGCTTCCCTTGGGGAAAACCTACTCTTATAGGAGGTAACCTCAGGTTTTGTCTTTATGAGAAGATATGTTACCTTGTCAGTTTTTAAATAGAAAGACTGATATTAAGTTGGGAGCACTGATTAAGTCAATCTGCTTTTGCATTTTGAATAAGCACATTGGATTGTTGTTTTTCTTCACTGCAGCAGGAGGCCATTTCGTGTGTTCTTATAGGGGAGGATGAGGAGGGAAGGTAACTGTGGCTCAGGATGAGAAATTATTTCTTAGGGTGTTGTTCATTCCTACAGATTAGAAGCTGCCAAAGATGATTATCGAATTCGCTGTGAAGAACTAGAAAAGGAAATTGTGGAATTGAGACAACAAACAGAAGAGCTTACTACTCTGGCAGAGGAGGCTCAGTCTTTGAAGGATGAAATAGATGTACTCAGGTAAATTTTGTTCCACTAACTCCTTTTTAACTACTACCATTTAATCTATATAATTTGTGTACTTAATTGTAGCACTCCGGGCCCAGATAGTATGGCTGTGTGCTACCTCGAGATTTTCAGGGGCAAAAGATCCCTTAAGCAGCAAGATAAAATGGGGGACAGGCACGATTGAGTGACCTGAAATAGAGAGCTTTAATAAGGAGAAAATAATAAACCACAGAAGCCAAAGCACAACTGCAAGCGTCACCGATAGGTGCACCACCTATCAGGATGCACCACAGAAGGCAAGGGTCAGGGTGAAACAGTGACTTACATAGACTTAAGGTAGGGGTGGAGTTTGAGGGTAGGGAGTGAGGATCAGGAATATTATAATTACTGTGGCAAATATTAACCAATGACAACAGGGGAAATAGAGAACTTTCTAGCAACATTAGCATAGTATTAACATGCAGACTCCCAAGGGACAATGCGGGTGAGTTTTTGCTCTCCCTGACTAAGGACGGTTTTCCCACAGCCTTAGGGAAAGGCTTTATCAACCCCAACATCTCCCCCTTTTTTGTTTAAGTAAATAAATAAGCAAACAAAACAAGAGATATTAAAATAATTCTACAAACAATTTAAGAAGCGTGGCATGGGTATAGACATAATTTAAATGTGACAGGAATTAGTAAGTATGATAAGAACATCAACACAGCTACTTTTACAAAGAAAATCAGTGAACCCCCTGTAACTAACGAAACCAACCACTTTCCATTTTTTAAGCCTCCCATCCACAAGCAATTAAATAGTGTATTTAAGCTAGTCTCTTCTGTTTTTCTTTTGATGGTTATTTGATGACAACTAAGAGTCTTTTGGATGTTGTGTGGAGTCTTCCTTGATGTTACGCGTAGATATAAACCTGTAAAGTTCTTGATGGCTTTGTCTTGTATTACCTCTGTATTTGTCACTTGTCTGGTACGCCTCACAGCCTCTTTACCTACTGCAGCTCTCCTCCTTTGGAGATACAGACCACCAAATCCCTTCCCCCAGGCAGTGAGCAAAAGTGATTTTAAATTAAAAAATTTTAACACTGCTGATGATCATTGCTGAACATGGCTAATATTGATTCTTGCAAGCCCTACCACTCTATAGCTCTATGACTCTCAACTCCTCCCTTTTTCTTGTTTTTGCTGATGGTGGGCTTTGTGGGGGGTGTAGGGTGCTACTGGCACTGGCTTGTGGGGGTGTAGGGTGCTACTTGTTTGTTGTGTACATGAAGGTAACGTACAGGACAAAATAATATATGGTATAAAAGATTATATAGAAACAATAAAAAAGTGAAACAATAAGTGAGAACGCAGTAAACATATTAAACAGAAATAAATCAGATGATGTATACTAAAGAGAATTAAAGTCATTATTACTGAAATTGATCAGATTGATGCAACAGTCTATGGTTCTCACTTAAAATTTAAATTTACACAATTAGCATATTAAAAATTATGGTATAAGGTTTGTTCAAGAAATGATATAACGTAATTAAATTTAAAAAATCCAACAAATCAACTAAAAATTGGCAGTAATCTTTGTAATAAAAAGTATTTGAATGAAATAGTTGAAACTGAGGATAAACAGTGCAAAATGGGCTGAGGCAGTGTTTATCGTGCACTAAGTATTGTTGGCTTTGTGTTGGCTAGCTTATGTTATATACTGTGGCCTTTTTAACAGACGTCGTAACATATGGCAGTCTTTAGTAGGCCCCATTGAATCAAAACAACAAACAATAAAGTTTAAGTAAAGAGATCTATGCTGGGCTGAATTTCTTCATTTAAATAAATCTTGGCAAAAATTTAACGTGAACCTGCAGGGCACCATGGGGGAAGCCTTTTGTCTTGCCCTAACCTTCCCGGAGCCTACTATCTGTCCTTCCCTATCTCCCTAGGGCAAGGCCATCAACTCCCTGGCAGGCTCACAGGCCTCCTCAACTCCCCTTTTTTGTTTAACTAAAAAGGCTTTTACTTATGGATCACTGCAGGTTACTTAATGAAACTGGATAATGTAAGTAACTTGGCAATAAATAGTAAAAAGTAAGCAGTTCCTGACAAATAAAATAACAAGAAAAAAATTACTGAATAAATAAAGCTTAATTAAAACTGGATAAAAATATATAGCTAACTTTAAATCCTTGCCCTTCCTCAAAACAGTAATTAAACAATTAAATCAAAGTGAATGTAAATACTGTTAAATATAATGAGTATCATTAAATATACTGTCCATAATGACTACCATCAAAAATAGTGGCTCTAGTGAGCACCATGAAATGCACGTTGTCTATTAACTGGCCTTTGTTAGGCCTCATCCATAAAGTGTGTCCCCAGGGGGACCATCCATAAGGGTGTGACCCTTAATGGGCATTGTCCGTAAGTGTATTCTCAGGGAACACCGTCCATAAATGGCTTTTACAAACATTGTTAAATAGGGGTAAATTATATTGTGAATATTAAAAGGATAAAAGGGACAGAAATGTTATAAGAGAATCAAAAATGGTAATCAACAGGAAGAACTGGACATTTTCTAGAATCAGCCCAAAACAAAACGTAAATGGAACTAAAATTTTGTCTTGCGTGTTGTGTTCTTCCAGCTTGGATGTTAAGTTTTTTCTGCTAGAGGCACTTACTAATTTTGATAGAGTAATGGCAATGGAAAAATAAAAACTCCGGCATTTGTCTTGGTATTATCAGCATGGGGGCCGCCATTTTGTCTGGTGTTTGAGAGGAAGGGTCTTGATTTAAAATGGCGGACTTCTGCGGTGGAGTTCTGGAGGCGTGGTCCATGACAGAGATGGAAAGGTTAGCATCAAGGAAGGAACTTGATAAAACGGTGATTGAGGTGGATGGCATGACGAAATGGCAGTTAGTAGGTGATTGAAAATGATAGTTGTTGGATTGCAAGATAAGATGGTGGTTAACATGGTGTTCGCTGGTGAAATGATGGCTAGCGGGATGGTCAGTAGAGTTTTTAAAATGGTGGTCCTGTTCATGACTGCGACTAGTGTTTAGAGATGGTGGCCTGCTGAATGTTAAAAGGGTCCAGGGGATGAGGAAAACGTGAAGATCTGGGTGAGGCAGAGCAGGGGAGAAGCAGGATGGCCTGTGCATTTCCATCTTGGGCCTCAGGTGGAGGAGTTGGAGGTGGGCATCATCAGGTGGGCCCCAGGTGGAGGAGGGTGATGGAGTCATCAGCTGAACTGTTATTCCATCTGAGCCTTCTGCGGGCGTATGAATTTGCAATATCGGCCCCGTATCTACCTCCAGGATGGTCAGAAGGGCAATGAGGGTTGGAAAAAGGGGTAGGAGAGGCGACAGTCCCAGGTTGTCCCGAGTCTTTTCCTGGGATGCCGGGACAAACTTAAAAAGTCCATATACGTCCCTCTCTAGTAAAGACATCTGGGGTCCCATCCTGGGAGATGACAAGTTGATGGGGCCAATTCTTTTTTCCCTTTTCCTTACCTGCCTCTCCATAGACCTTCCCGCTGTCTCCACAAGGCACTTCACCCCGTCTGTGAGGCTGCTGCAGGGCACAAAGCCTCCCTGTCACTTGGGCTGCGCTCTTCTGAGCACCCAAGGTGCTGAAGCTTCTCTTCGGCCACTTGCCAGGTGTGGCTTGGATCCTTGACCGATCCAAAACTGGGGAAGGGTCCTATGCAGCTTAAGGGAATTTCACTGCAAAAATAAAAAATCCCGACAAGTCTCCTGAAGATCAGGGGTCCCTGTTTGGGAGCCAAGTGTAGCACTCTGGGCCCGGATGGTGCGGCCATGTGCTACCTCAGGATTTTCAAGGGCAAAAGATCTCTTAAGCAGTGAGATAAAATGAGAGATTGGCATGATTGAGTGACCCAAAATTAAAGAACTTTAATAAGGAGAAAATAATAAACCACAGAAGCCAAAGACTGTATAGGGTGCACCTTAGAAGGCGAGGGTCAGGGTGAAACAGTAACTTATATAGACTTAAGGTAGGGGTGAAGTTTGAAGGTAGGGTACCAATCAGGGGTGAGGATTAGGAATATTATAATTACTGTGGGAAATATAAACCAATGACAACAGGGGAAAAAGAGAACTTTCTAGCAACATTAGCATAGTATTAACATGCAGACTCCCAAGGGACAATGCGGGTGAGTTTTTGCTCTCCCTGACTAAGGAGGGTTTTTCCACAGCCTTAGGTAAAGGCTTTGTTAACTCCAACACTTAATTTACATTATCTTTTGTTCAAATAATTCAATATTAAACACTGTCAAAATTCTTTGGATCCTCCAGTTTAGGTACGCAGACCGACACACAATTCTATGTTGCTTCTTTTGTAGTTGCTTCTTTTGTACCTAATCAAAAACTGTTAGTAAACTTAGTAATTCTGTACCAATTTATGGTTATACGAGGGTCTGACTGGTCTCTTTGAGTATGCAGTATTCGTCTTCATCATGTCTCAGGCATCTGGTCTCACCAGAAAACTAGGCTGTTTCCTTTCCTGGGTTTGCATTGTTTGAACTTTGGGTGATGCTTCTGGTTTATTAATATTAATATGAACAATATCTGTTGCAGCTCTCGTTCCCGCTGGATTTTAGCAACAAAAGTTGTCATAACTTGGTGACACTAGGGGTTTATAGGATGGGACAGCCACTTTTACTATGGAGCATATTCCTTCAGTATTGCCATCTATTGCCATGGGTTATTCAGAACAGTTAGCATTCTCTCTAGCAAGATTTGTTTAGTATTGCTATTCCTGATACACCAACAGCGTTCTGCCAAAGCTGTCTTTATCCCTTCTGTCATTAATAAAAGGAATGAGCCCATCTGACTCATAAATCGTGTAGGTGGTATGGGTTCAAAGAGCAATTCCTTGTCCCAAGAGAGAGGCCCTGCACCTCACTGAGGATTAAACAGAGCTGGTTTGCCACAGTGTCCCATAAACCAACCCATTAATTCAGTGGGAGATTCCCTGGATTTCACAGGAAATTGAGTCTGTAAATTGGTTGATGCTAAAATGAAACTGGGAACCTTAATAGTAGCCGAGGTTGTTGGAGGAGGTGAGGTCCATTGTAATCTTGGCAGTGCAGCAGGTGGATTGATAAAACTCTGAAAAGCTGAAGTCTGGTGTTCCTTTTTCTTTTTTTTACTTTTTTTTTGGAAGGAATCAAGTTCCAAAACTGTTATGGTGCTTCTGTGTCACCAAATAGAATTTGTCTAGCAGAGGAATCTTCATGATTTTATTCCTGATTGTCATTAAAACAAACTGAACACCAGAAACTTTTTTTCTTTACCCTTGAAAAATGGAGGACAGAAGATAATTTAGAGTTGAAATGGGTGGGAGTGAGGTTGTTTTAGCTACTTTTTTAAGTTTGGAAGCAGATAAGAAAGTTGTGTTAGGAGGAGGGATGGGGTCTAAAAGAACCTTCAGCAGCAGCTCTTTGAGTTGACAAATAGTTATGAGAAAAATCAAGACAGGTTAAAAGTGAAAACATCAGTAATAGGAGGATATGATTGCTTTATTGTTCTCCCCATGATGTCTCAGAATGTCTTCTGCATTAAGTAAAACAGTGGGGAAGCATTTTAAATTCTGTCAGTTTTTTAGTTTCCAGAGTTCAAATTCGACACAAATTTGTCCCTTCAGGCATTCTTCTGATAAAGTAGCCAAGTTAGAAAGCCAGGTAGAGTCATACAAAAAGAAATTGGAGGACCTGGGTGATTTGCGGCGGCAAGTGAAGCTTTTGGAAGAGAAGAACACAATGTACATGCAAAACACCGTGAGCCTGGAGGAAGAGCTGAGGAAGGCCAACGCAGCACGCAGTCAGCTGGAAACATACAAGAGACAGGTGAGGACAGGCATCATCAAGCAGTAGTTTCTCTGTATTGTTCAGCACTTTGTCTTCATAACATTGCTAATACCTCAAAGTAAAAAAAAGCTAAGAAAAAAACAACTCATGTTTGGAAGACTTCCATGTTTTGTAGGTGCTTGCTGCCTTTGTCCTCCTTTTCTGCAATTCTTGTCATTACTGCAAGTTTGTTACTTTGTCAAAAAGCAATATTTATTGGATTTAAAAGCTCAACAGATGTTAAGTGTTTTGGGTTGTTTTTTTTCTAAAATGATTCTAAATTCATATTCAGTAGTGGGGCTTGAATTAGAGACTGTCCTTTTAGAAGAAGTATCCACTTTTCACTTATGATTTTCCAACAGTGAGGAACACACCACAGCTGAGGTAAGTTGTTCCTTAACAGTAACCCCTTTTTTATCAGGTTCTAGTTTGCCTGATACATCTGAATTTTTTCACTTAAGAAGAGAGAAGGACAGATGTCATCTTTGTTGTTTATATGCACCTACAAAATTTGTCACCAGCACACTCTGTGGAGTGAAAGGCACCTGTTTATCCTCCTACTTATCCAAGTGCCATGTGATGCTGTTTCTGTAAAGGTGGAAGATGTGCTTAATCTTATTTCTGCTTCTCTACTACAGGGACATAATACCATTCTGATATTCTTGTTACAGGGCTAGACAGATCATGGTTTATTAAAGCAGCAGTGCCTGCTCTGTATTTCTGCCTGATGGAATGATCACAGCACAGGGGGTCCCTGTATGTCAGTTTAGTATAGAGTGAAGTACAGAAACAAGCATTAACAATATTGAAAGCCCAGGAGCAATGTGTCTCCCTAATGCTTGATAGATTTTTTCCCTGCGCTTGAACATCTCAGTGTTTAAAACAAATAGTTTCAGCGTATGTGGGCTAATTTTAAATACAGCCCAAATGATTTTACCAGAAAAAAGAGCTTGGACAAGAAAAATTGTCCAAGGGGGCAAAGAGAAAAGTAAATGTAGAAAGGAATGACCTTCTACACATGAGTAGTATTAGGTTTACTGGGAAACCAAATATTTCATTCCATTAAACAGCTGAGCGTGTGATTTTATTGTGTAACCTCAAAATCTGCATTTGATTCTTTTTATTTCACCAACCAAAAGGATTTTGGAAGGGACAGTCCCGTAATTTGTGCTGCTAAAGTAGTCCTTTTCTTCATTGTTCCTGTATTTTATGGGTAGGATTTCCTGTATGAGAAGCTGCTGTTTGGTGCAAAACTCTTCTCTGGCTGTGACTGGAATAACCCTCAAGTGTCCTGTGGCAAATGTGTTCACCTAACACATGGTTCACCTAACTATGGTGTCTCAAAATGAACACTGTGTTTGTCTTCAGTGTCTGTAAGACTGGGCTCATTTTGGGACCTGCCTGTGACTCATAAGCCACAAAATTATTTTTCTGGGAATTCTAAATTGTACTATCGGAAGTAAGCCAGATATAAGGTTTGTGATGTTATGTCATTGCTAGGAGTACTAGTGTGCTTCTGTAATGGAATATGTCTTGTCTGGTGTTTGAAGGATCCAACCTCACTCATGAGGACACCATTAGAGAGTTATTTCTTTGGCTTAGAATCATTGTGCTATGCAGATGGAAGTTGTTGATTCAAATTCCTATAGTAATCTGCAAGGAAATTGTATCTTCACTGCACAGAGCAGTTTCTGAGGTGAGGTTGAGTGGTGGTGGTTTTTTTTCACTCTTCTGAGAGCAAACACAAGCCTTTTCTAAGAAACTTTATTTTGTCATAGAGAATTGAAATGTGAAGACCGCAGGATTATTTTTTTATTGTAATTTTAATTCAGCCCCTTTGTGCATGTGCATTCTGATACATAGTTAACAGTATGTCTTGCTTTTCTTTGTTGCAAGATTCCTGCTTTACTCATTCCACTCACAGATAATGCTTAGTAAATGTGATGGCAGTTCATATTTTTTTAATCTTCTGCATTACCATGGAACTGTATGTTTTTCTATACACTCACGAGTCATAATTCAAGACAAATTTATTTCCTGCAGTGTTTTTCTACTTACCATTACTTTAGCGTGATTGATTACAAACATAAATGCATTTGTTTCCATTTGAGGTGAAAATACTCATATTTTGCAAGTGGTGGCACTGTCACTGATGAAGGCCTACAGTTTTTTGTTTTACCTGCAGTTATTCTGATAGGCCCAATGATAGATGTCACATCTGAAAAATGAAATATTTTCATATCTAACATGTTCATTTCTTTAATCTCAGAAAATGCAGGCCTGTGCTGGTTTTGCAGCCTTTAATTTAAGAACAACAAACAGCAAAGTCCTTCTGTAAGACTTAAGATCATGCATGTTTTAGATCTTCTAGTTACTTTGCTATAGTTGTATGCATTGAAAATAAAAAGCCTTTAGAACAACTGGGCAATCTTGATGTAGATATGGCTACTGCTTCGATCACTTCATTTGTAATCTAAAAGCCATGAAAAAGCCTTCTTATAAATTGCTTCGGAAGAAGCTGTAGGTCTTTAGCTGAGTCTTCATTCAGCTTATGTATTTGCAGGTCCATCTTTATTTAGCTTATTTGCTTCCATGCTCCCTGCATTCTGAACTTTAATAATGTTCTGGGAATGAATCTTTGCTAGTAGAGGCTGAAAGGTTTGAAAAGGGAAGACTTCACTGATTTACCTTCTATTTGTGCTCAGCTTTCACATTTCTGTGCGCTTAATTTTAAGAGCTCTTTACTGATCTGCAGTTGAAAGCATATGTGTGGCAGTGTTTCTCACAGAAATAAAGAAAACTTTCTGGAGCCTGTGACTAAATCTTTATGTTAGTGTGTTAAAAATTATTAGGACATCTCAGGTTAGGGAATGTTACCTGGCTGCATAAACTAGTCGCTGAATTCTGAGTGAGGCTTACAAAGTTAACAAAAGGTGTAGATAATTTGCTTTCTTCAGAGTCTTTTCTTTTTACTAGGCTTTTCAGAATGCAGAAAGATTTTTCTGCTGTTCCTAAGCTTTTTGATCCATAGAACTACACAGCTTTTTTTCTGTAAACCTTGCTTGAGCTTAAATTCTTGTTTTAGATATACTGAAAATACTTCACGTTTTTTCTATCTTTTGTTTGCACTTAGACCTAATATTTGAATGCTTTTTGTTTTGCTGAAATACAGAACAATTGATGAAAGAAGTTTTCTATATGTCCTATAAGTAACTATTTCACTTGTTTTGCAACATGACTTGTGGTGCATTGTAATTGGCTACTTTGTCTTGTGTATTTCGTTTTAACATTTGTAGACACATTATTGATTCTTGTTCTCACAGGTAGTTGAACTACAAAACAGGTTATCTGAAGAATCCAAGAAAGCTGATAAATTAGATTATGAATGCAAACGACTGAAAGAAAAAGTAGACAGCCTCCAAAAAGAAAAAGATGTAAGTGCCAAGGCGTTATTTTTTTGTTAGTAACAATAGCAACTTTGTGTCCTTTATAATACAGAGATACAGTAATTATAGTTAGCTGTCTTTTTTTCCTCTAAAAGCTTCTAATGTTTGTGTACAAGATACTTTTTAAACCTTAGAATTGTACAGCATGGAATAAAGTGACTGTACAAAAACACATGCAATCCATTTTTAAGAGGAAAAGCCTTCATATTTGGCATCTGAAGTTGTTTCCTGACCGTTTGCCACGAGAAAGTTAATAAGTACCCAGGGTAATTATTATGTATTCTGAAAAGCTATTTACAACAGGGTTTCTGCAGTATCATCCTAGAACTAAATTCCTGTTGCTTTTTTTTTCCCAAAGGCATTCTTTGAGGTACCATCAGCATGCTTCTCTTTGTGGAGTCATCACTAGTGTAGCAGGAGGCTTAGTAGTTGTGTAGAGGGGAATGTCCTTTGTGGCGATCTCACCTTTTATGACAGCTCCTTGTTGACCTCTCTTGTACAGCCAGTATGGAACACGCAGGGTAGATGCCAATCTATCCCCTTGCCCTTGTGTCATTTGCTGCCAGTGATTCTGCAGTTAATTGCTCTGTCCTCTCTTGCTGAGACTGATCATTCAGATTTCTCTTACACACTGTCATTTCTCAAGAGGTAATTTCAGCTTGTTTCTTAGGAATATATATGCAGGTGCCTCAAACTACCTAAAATCAAGGTCAGCAATTGAAGCTAGCAGTTTCTTAGGCACGTTTTAATTATAAGTCTATTGATCTAACTGTCAGAAACTCTGTAGGCTTTTTCCTTAATAGTCATATTTCATGTCCAGTTATTTCCATGATTTCAAAGCCCAACACTTAAATATCTTTTGAACTGAAAGTTTTCAGTTACTTTATGTTCACAGACCATTGATTTCCATTTTTTAGTAAATTTGCAAGCTCTGGTGGGCACTTGATGTTCATATCACTTCCATCTGCCCTTCAAATCAGGCTGGAATGCTCATAATAACTGCATTAGTATTCTGCTTTGGCTTTCTTTCCTGCTTTTTCCTGCTTTTTATTTTTAAATCAGGGGTTTTTTTCCAATTCTTTTATGTTAAACAATGGTGAAGTTGTTTCTGTGGCTTATCCATGGCTCAGTGGACCATTTCATCTTGCACAAAGGATCTGAATTGCAGGCCATTGTCATATAGTTTTGTTTTACCCCCTGACAAATAGCACTTTTTTTGAGCTGGATGTTGTTCTTAAGTACATTATTTTGAATGGATATGCACCTGTGAGAAGTAAATTACAGCTAGAAGTCTCTCATCACATGAGTTTAGTGATTCACTGTCTGTATTACTTACTCTTTCTGTTCTCTGTTGTCAATATGTCTCAGTAAAGTAGCCCACTACAGGTCACAAAGTAGGTAGTGGTATCTTGTCAGTTATATTTTGGAAATAGTTACTGAATTTGATTTTATCCTTTTCCTTATGTTTTGGCAAAACATGGTACTTCATCAAAGTAGCTTGGAATTTTACCTCTGTGGTGTGTTATAATTACTAAGATAATTATTAAGCTGCTTGTACCAGTGAAGCCCTAGAGTTTTTTCTAGTCACTGAAATATTCTCACATTTGGCAATCAAATGTCAATAAAATGAAATGCTATCAGCCAATGCAACTCCTTACCTACACAGAAGCAAGGTCTGTCTTGGACCATTTAGTAATATGGAACATGGCTGATTTTAGAGCCAACTACAACTTAGATCATTACATAGTAGCCAATTTTTTTCCTTTTTTTGATTCTTGGCAACCTTCTAGACAAAAACTTGATGCCATTTGTAGATTCTCTCTTTTTTTGCTGGTAGGGTACTTGTGCCAAATTGAAAGAGTATTTGTCTGATGCTACTTAATAGCACATCTGTCTGGATCCCAAGGCAGTCCAGTCTTGTTCTTCAGTTCTCTTTGGACTGAATCTTTAACAACTAGTTTTCTTGCATAGCCGAGATGCTGGTGAACGAGCAGGCCAGCTGACACACCGGAGGAGTGCGATATGGAAATGCCACTCACACTCTCACTGGTGAAAGACAAGCAAAATGAAGTGCAAACCATTTGTGTGTTATGTTGACTCTATTTACCTGCTCATTAGTTCACTCCTGGCTGAATCTTGCATTCATGGTGAGGGAAAAATCAATGGTCTCTCAACTGACTTCCATTTCCCTGGAAATCAGCCCCAGTGAGAGGAAAACAACTGAGTGGCCCCAGTGGATACTGTTTACTACCTGGTACCAGAACTTTGTGTCACTAATATCTTGATTTTGTAAGCTTATATCCTTGCTATTTTTAGTCCAATAAGATCAGCAACACTTCTCCCAAAAAAACCCCCGAACCACTGTTCCTGGGGAATATATAGTACTTACATTTATTCTGTTATGAAATAGACTGAGGTACCTTAATTTGAAAGTAATTTCTAGAGTTGCATTAAATTATTTTTTAAATTTTGAAGGCTGTTAGAGATGGATTTGTACTGCCAAGACTGATATTCATTCTCTTTCCAATTATTCAGAGATTAAGAACAGAAAGAGATTCTTTGAAAGAAACTATTGAAGAACTTAGATGTGTACAAGCTCAGGAGGGTCAACTCACCACTACAGGTAAAGGACAAATAAGGAGGTTAAATGCCTCTTTTCTAAAGTGTGCAGGACTTTTCTGGAGACTACTGAATTTGCTTTTGTTTAGCACAGAGTAAATTTAAACTCTTCTAAAACCACCAGTGAAAGCCTTCCACTATTCATAGCTTTCTAAACAAGCAAAAGCTTCAAATGGTGTTTCAGTCAATCAGAAATTTTAGTCCCCTCTCCAGTGGGATATTTTTTTTAATGTATATCTGATTTCTATGTAGTTACGTAGTTTTCTTTAAAGAGATATTTTCTCATGATATTTCCTGTATTATAGTTCATTTATGTGTGTAATCTTGTGTACCTTTGTGGTTCTTAGATAAGATAATGAGCAGAAAATAAATTGCAACATTACTTCTTCAGCATGGATGAAATCAGACGTAATAGTTCACCAAATGAAATGGTGCTTGTCTGTCAGCCTTGCTGTAGCCTGACTTTGTGTCATTTTTACATTGTCTAGCAGTAGTCTAAAGCTTCTAGAACAATTCAGAACGGTGTCTACTTCTCGTCATGTAAAAAAAGTAAGTGGTATGCTTTTCCTTACTCAGGATTGATGCCTCTGGGAAGACAAGAGCCTTCAGACAGTTTAGCAGCAGAAATCATTACTCCTGAAATAAAGTAAGCTAATGCATGCTTTGTTTTACTAACCTCTACAATGGTCAATGGCAAGTTGAAGATGAGTCAGCAGTGCCCTGGCAGCCAGGGGGCCCAACTGTGTCCTTGAGGGCATTAGACAGGATCACCAGGCAAGGGAGGGGATTGTCCTGCTCTGCTCTGCACTGGGGCAGAGTCCTTTGTGCAGTTTTGGGTGCCACAATATAAGAAGGACATAAAACTGTTATCATCCAAAGGAGGGCCACAAGGGTGGTGAAGGGCATTGGGGGAATCTATATGATGTGTAGCTGAGGTCACTTGATCTGTTCAGCCTGGACAGGAGGAGACTGAGCAGAGATCTTACAGTGATCTCCATCTTCCTCATGAGAGGAAGAGGGGTGCAGGCACTCATCTCTTCTATGTTGTGATCAGTGACAGGATCCAGGGGAATGGTCTGAATTTGTGTCAGGGATGGCTTAGATTGGATATTAGAAAAAGGTTCTTGTTATTATCCTGATTTGGTTGTCTGGAGCTTGATGATGATACCAAAAGATTTGAGTATTTATGAGTAAGAATTAAGGGGAAGGCCACAAGGTAGATACTCTAGTAGGTATGTTAAAGACCACTTGTGTAGGATACAGTATACTATAAGCAGCCGGGAGAGGTCTTGAGATTGCTGGCCCTTCTTCATATGGAGGACTTCTGCAAATGCAGCACAGCAGAAAGGGATCAGTCTAGGAGGTTCTTGAACTGTGTGGAAGGTAACTTCCTAACACAGGTGCTGAGCAAGGCACCTAGGGAAGATGTGGACTCACTGTTTATGAACAGGAAAGGACTGGTGGATGATATGATGATCAGAGGCAATCTTGGGCACAGCAGCCACTGAAGGAGAGAGTTTTTGATTCACAGAGAATTAAGGAGAGAGGCCACTTAAGGAGAGAGCAGAACCTCCACTTTGGACTTCTATAGGGCTGACTTTGGCCTGTTTAGGGGTCTGGTTGACAGAGCTGCTTGAAAGTCAGTCCGGGAGGGCAAGAAGGAGCTATTAAGGTTCAGGAGCAGGCTGTCTCTGTGTGCCAGGTGGTGAGCCATCAGGAAGACTGGCTTGGCTGCACGGAGATCTTCGGCCAGACCTTGAGATAAAAAAGATTTTATCATGTTTGGAGGAAGGGGCAAAGCCACTCAGGAGGACTACAGAGATGTTGTGCTGTTATGCAGGGAGAAAACTAGATAGGCCAAAGCCCAGCTAGATCTTATTCTGGCCGCTGCCATTAAAAGAATTAAAAGACATTGAAAAAAATATTTCTATAAATACATTCAACAATTAAATGAGGATTAAGGAGAATCTCAATCCCTTATTGATTGTAAGGAGAACCATACCAATAAAGGACAAGGAAAAGGCTGATCTACTTAAAGCCTTCTTTGCCACAATCTTTGATAGTAAGACTGCTGATGTGGAAAATTAGATGCATGAGGCTGAATTAAGCCTCCACAATACAGGAGGAAACACTAATGACTGCTATGCCACTTAGACACCCGCGAGTCCATGGGGGTGGGTGGATCCACTGCAGGGTGCTGAGGGAATGGCTGCAGACAGGTGTTGCAAAATTCACTCTGAAACGGTTTTTGATTGTGAAATAGAAGCTTCTCGACTTGCTGCTGTAGCAAGTAGAGGTGGGGGAGGGGGAGGTGGAGAAAGAACCAAGAGGCAAGTCAAGTGGGCAGAGAGTGGTTCAGCCTGAGTGCTTCAACTTTTAAAGAGCCTGGGGTAATGCTCCTGCCCTGCCATTTTATTTTCCAGCTGCAGGAAGACAGTAGCAATTTTGGGCACAGATAGATATGGAATACAATAACATTTGGAATTACTCAGGACAGTGTTGATCTGCTGGAGGGTCAGAAGGCTCTGCAGAGGAATCTGAACAGGTTGTATTAGTGGGTGGAGAACAATTGGATGAAGTTCAGGTCCTGCCCTTGGGTCACAACAACCTGTGCAGTCCTTGCAGGCTTCGAGAAGAGTGGCTGAAAAGAGGCACAGTGGGAGGTAATTGCAGAGTCATAGAACAGCTTGGGTTGGAAGAGACCTTAGAGATCACCTTGTTTCACCTGCACTGCCATGGGCAAAGACACCTTCCAGTAGACCAGGTTGCTCAAATCCCCAT
>VXBQ01014428.1:1227-26190 GCA_013400175.1 Phainopepla nitens | reverse complement strand
TAATTGGCAAATGTCAACATAAATTTATTCAGAGAAAATCATGCCTAGCTAATCCAGTTATCTTGACAGTGAGATGACTGCACATGTGAAAAAGGGTGAAACAGAGGACAGTACTTAGCTTTAGCAAAGCCTTTGATAAAGTGTCTCATGGTATCCTTATGTTCAGAATGGCTAGCTATAAACTAAATAAGTGGACAGTAAAGTGAGCAAAAAAGATTGCTTGGACAGTGATTGGACAGCTGAGCCCAAAGTAGTATTGTCAGTGAAATGAAACCCAACTGACAAGCCGTTCTTCAGTTATCCAGCACTGTTCATCACTTATTATTAACACTTCGCTGATGAGAGGGGCTAGACTCTCAGCAAGTTTGAGAATGGTACCACTTTGGGATATCCTGAAAGGGAAGGCTGTTGTTCAGAGGGGCTCAACAGTCCAGAGAAATTAACTAAATGGGTAGCTGGCTGTGGAACAGCCCTGGCTGGGCTGCAGAAGCCCTATGGGTAACAAAAGAAGATGTCCTAGTGGGTAACAAAAGAGGATGAGTTATCTGGGGACCTTGCAGTTGACTGTGGTCTGGACTGTCCTCACTGAGGTGCTGGCAGTCAGTCTGGGAAAATAATTGTTCACCTCTCATCAGTACTTAAATCACATCTGGACAGAGCATGTAATTTTGGATTCCCCAGTACTAGAGTGATGTGGATGTGTAAAAGTGCAGCAGAATACTGCTAAGGTGAGAGACACGGTAATGTGCATTAAGTGGGATAAAACTGAGAACTGGATTTGTCCAGATCAAAGGAAGGGAACATAGAGAAGAGTGTACTGTAAACTTCATCTGCCTAATGGGAAGGTAGAAAGAAGACAGATTTGGGCTGTTCCCAAGAGATTATTAGTGGAAGGACAAGAGGCAACAGACAAAACAAGGAGTATGGGTCCAAGCTCTAGAAGAGAAGCCCTAAAAAACTGTTAGACTTCTGTCTTTTCAAGTGTTCAAACCTGGTACTGGGTATGGTTCCCAGGAATCGGCTGTAAGTGTACCTGCTTTAAGGAAGAGGTTGGATCTAGGCAAACTGTCGACATCCCTTCCAACCTGCGGGTTTATAGGGTTCTGTAACGTTGTAAAAGCATAAGCTAGCAGCTCTCCTGCAGTAAAACTGACTGTTAAAAGGTCTGCTTTCACGTATATAGAATTGATTGCTGCATGCATTTATGTTGTCCTTGCGGAATATGAGAATGTTCTAGATATTTTCATCTCTGAACTGCTGTAAGCTCTAACTACTGCTGTAATTTTTTTGTGAGTAATTTACCATATTGCATTTTTTTGTTTAGATGATCTGAAAACATTGGATACTAAAAATCTGAGACTTCTTTATGCAGTTGTTTTGTTGTTTTTTTTTTTTTCTGGAAAAACAAATATTTTCTCTTTCCTAGACTGGTAAATCAGAGACTTCTGGAAGTACAGTCCCAGGTTGAAGAACTTCAAAAATCTTTGCAGGATCAAGGTTCAAAAGCTGAAGATGTAAGTAGGAATGTACATCAAACTTATATTCAAGTATTTACCATTTTTGAAACTTTCACCTTTTTGTGTAAAAAAAAAAAAGTGAAAGAATTATAGTTTTGTGTATTCATACAAATAAACTCTCTAACTAGGATGTAAGACAGTTGTCTAGAATAGAAAAACCATCCTATATAGAGAAGGTGTCACGCATGTTTTATTTGAAAAACTGTGTCTGTTGCAATAGAAAACTCAGCATTAAAATTATTTAATTAGAGTAGAAGGCTTTGCAGGGAATTGAGGAAACGTTGATTTTCCATGAACAAAGCATCTGAAGTTGTTTTGTGTTTACTTTTTTTAATTAAAGTTAAGGCCTTTCCAGCCAAAGGTCTGTAATTCTTCATGTAAATATATCTCAGAATGAATAAAGCCAGGCAGACCAAAACTGAAAAAAAAGTCAAATAATTAGGCCTTCAACACAATGCAGCATTTTCTGTTTCTGTATACTTAATTAACTTTATTTTAAATGTAAGAATACACATTGTAGCTGAGTTAGTGTGGAAAACAACTTTCAGTCTTCCACTCAAAAATTTATTATCTCCTGTATTTCAAAAAAGAAGCTCTAGAATTTTCTTGAAAGCAGTGATTTGTTGGACTATACATGCATAGTGTATGCTCAATCGATCTCAGTATATTATGTTGCTAATTGGCAACAAGCTGTAATGTGCTGCTTTCTATTTTTGTGAGTTTGTTTTAACTACTTTATATAAAACAGTGAAAGTTTTTTTTATTAGATGCTTATGTTCATTTCAGAGTGTTAAATTTGGTTTACCCTTTTAATTTTCAGAATAAACTATGTGAATGTTAAACACCTAGTTGATTTCCAAGAAGATTATTTTCCTGCGTAACTTAGAATGTGTTTTAGAATGCACATTAAAATAGGTCTGTTCTGAGATGTCCTTTGTTGTCTTGATTATTGGCCAAAATATTTTCAGGGTGAACAAGAATATGAAAGAATTATTCTCAGATACTGAGTATTGTAAATAATCCCTGTCAAATTATATTCAGCTTTATTTACTGCACTTTTAATTGTGTCCCTTTTGAGGCTCTGGTTGGGGCAGTAATTGAGGGTGTGTCTGCAGTCATGGCTTCTGTGTTGGTCTGACCATAGCAGTGGTGATTTATAGGCACTGATCCCATGGCCTGTTTGGCTGAGTTCAGTCTGTAGGATTTCATTTACTCTTAAAGAAGCAAAAGAGTGAGTGTAGACACAGGGAAGTGCTGAGGATGCCGGAACCTCTGACACTGTGGTCTCCTCATGCAATCTCTCTTGTAAAGGAGAGCAAACCTCGGAAGGTAAACCCAGCTGCTCAAGTAGATCAAAGTTGTGCTGAGACTACCTGAGTTATTTGTAGGATAGCCATACAAAAAGAGTTGATTCTTCAGAAACATATGAAAAAAAAATAGGAGAGACAGTGGTATACAGTTCAGCAGTACATAATTTTCAGCTCAATTCCTCTGTTTTTTCCTATTTTTCTGCAACAATGCACTGAAATTCATGTTTTTACATATTTATACTGTAAATGTGCTCAATCCAGAAAATTGACACTTCATTCTAATTCAGTCCAGAAGTGTATGGTGAAAGCTCAGGTTTGGTTTTTGTTGCCGTTTTTTTGTTTGTGGTTTGGTTTTTTTTGTTGTTGTTATGTGGTTTTTTTTCTTTTAGGTTTTGTTTGGTTTTAATTCTGAAGTTATTTTTAGACATGCCCAGAAAGAGGTAGAGGCAGTGTTGTAACCCAGGCAGCTGTCCTTGCACTGTTACATGCTGTGTGCCAAGGTCCACAAGGGCAAGCAGTTTTGATTTTGTACTGAAGTGCAGTGGAAGGCAGCTGTGTTCCACTTCCACTGGAGCTGTAATGGGCATTGACACATTCCATTGGGATGCATGATTAGTCCATCCTGAGCGTTTTCTTGCTAACCAGGCAAAGGGCTCCTTATCCCCTTCTTTCAGACTGCAGAATCAACTCAGATGTTTCTGGTGTGCTCAGAATAGGTTTGATTTATTGTCCTCCAGAATGCAGTAGTCAGGCTACTCAGCAGTTCCCTAAGCAGCTTTGACTACATCATTTGCATGCCTTATCACTGTCTTTTATCATCCTTGCTCCTGCTCTCTGCCCTAATCCCTTTTATATAAACACCCTGCCTTTAGTTACTTCTGCCCCACTTCTTAAATCCATCCCACGCCTAATGTTTTTCATAATGTAACAAATGCAGTCTTGGCCTTACATGCTGTTACTGATACAACACCTCCCTAAAAGGTCCCCAAAACTTTGTTACCTCTTCAGTTACCCATGAAGTTCAGCCACTTTTGCATTTGATGGGACACTGGAACAAGTTAGCCAGGGAAGTTGTGGATGCCCCATCCATGGAATATTCAAGGCCAGGTTGGACAGGGCTCTGAGCAACCTGATCTGGTTCAAATGTCCCTGTTTGTTGCAGGGGATTGGACTATGTGACCTTTAAAAGTCCCTTCCAACCCAAACCATTCTATCATTACTCTCAGCATCCTTGCAATCTGACCATTCATCATGGTACTGTGTCGTAACTTTCATCACCTCACAGTGTTACCGATCTCGTCCGACAGTCTTCTGAAGTGATGAGCCGTAGTTTCCCACACCCTGCTAAGTTAGGCCAGAACCTAGCCATCTGCCCGTAACCTTAACCTCTAAATCGAAACCAAATTTTGCGCTGAAAAAGGGCACAGACTTGTTCCTTTGGCTTGTTTAAGCATGAAAGGATGTTCAAGCAGAAAGACTTTTCATTCCTGTAGTGTTTGGGAGACTCATCTTCCTATGAGAGACCAACAGTTACAGTAATTACATTTCAGATTTAGAGAGTCTTTAAAGCTTATTGGTGCTGCAAAAATCCCAGAAGTAATGTTTGCCCGTGTTTAGAGTGATCTGTTTAAAGTGATCTGCCAAGTATATACAGGATCTCTGGGTGCTTAGAATGGCATACTGAGTATTTTAGTCTCTTCCTAATCATGTGTCTTGGGTAATTAATGTGGGTAAACTAATTTCTGCTTCTTTTAATTGTTTGGGCTGTTTATCACAATTAGTTTCTTGCTTGTGAAAACATGATCTATCTAGTTGGGAGAGGGGTTACTCTCTCAACAATGCAGGTACTAGGTAAATAATACACCAGTGGAATCAGTGTTGACTAGTAGTTGTGTCTGTTTCAATATAAACCCAAGTGCAATACAATGATGCAAAAAAAAAAAGCTGAGTTGAATTTTGATTTTGTTACCTTATGGAAATGGGCACAAATGGAAATGCTTCCAACTTTTTCCCCTTCTTGTCCCAGCCAGCCAGTAGTCCCCTAAATGACTGGATATAAGTGGTGGAGACAGTTCAAATGATTTGTGATTGATAAAGATGCATACGAATATTTTTTGTTACAGAAAAGGTGTTGTTGCTGCAGTTGTTCAGAGGACTGGAAAAAAAAAAGCCAAATGGTCAAAACCTGCAAATCCTTAGCTGCTGCAAATTTTTGACTGTGAAGTCAGTAGACCCATGTTGACTTGTTTTTATGGCTCCCCACCTTTCTTGTCACGCAATAAGAAAATCCCTTTTGTAGCAATTAAAAAACACACTCCAGGGATGTGATCAAAGACAATATTTTGAAGTATAGCCAAACTAAAAAGCTTTTTGAATGCTCATGGTAGTTTTTTCTGTTAGCAAGGTGACTAAGTCTTTGTTGAAAGAACATTGGAGAAAAAACAATGAAGTAATTTTGTTGATGATTTTCTTATATTTTGATGGTGTTGTGGACCATCAGTCACATGCTAACCCTCTCATGATTAATATTGTATAAATACAAACTAAAAAGGCCGTTGCAGATTTAAATATTCTACATTTGCTTTGTATTCAATCAGTGTGGCAATAACACAATTCAGCATCACACCACAAAAAGGTCTCCATCTCTTAATTCTGGTTGTAGCCCAACAGACTAGCGGTTTTCCTTGGTTTTATTAGTTGTATAATTTTTGTTTTAAAATTACTTTCCAAATAGCAGTTGCTTTGCTTTGGGATTCTGATTTAAACACAATTATTTGTAAATGTGCTTTATTACTTTTATATTTTTGGGTTTAGTGACATGTTTTAGAAAATGTTACAAGATGAAATTGCTCTTGAGAACAGAGGAAGAAATTGCACATGCGTGAAAAATACATAGCTTTAACTTTTTCTGTTCATGACTTTCTAAATAGTTTCTTCTGTTGGCTGCTGTTTTGCTTTGTACTAATGTCATCTCTGTTTCTTGGCATGGGCTTCTGCTCAAGGCTATTGTGAGTATGGCTTTCTATTTACTTAACACTACTTTCACTTCATAGACATTTATTAAGTTTGGTTTTTTTTTCTTTTGAAAGATACTCACTGCGTATGAAGTGAGTTTAAAATTTAAAAATTACTTCAAAGTTTTTATTCAAAGAGCTTATCTTAATGTGATTTAACCAGAAAGTGGAACACTGTAAGTTGTATGGTGATTTTTATGTGTCTGTAATCAATAAAGATAGGAAACACAAAAAAGGACATTTTTGCTACACTGCAGTTAGAAATACTCTACTCCTTCTTGTTTCTGTGGAGATGGGTATTTACTTCAACTAATTTGCTGTATGTCTCCATGCAAGTTGCAATGCAATATTGGTAGGAGAACTCTTCTTGCAAATTTCGCTGCACTTTCCAATACAAAGTATTGAACAAATTAAAACAACTGCCTTGGAATTCTGCCATTTATGGATCTTGCTTTTATTGATCTAGTTCCTGGGAAAATATTNAAGTAAAAAAGTTGGATTTTGGTTAGAATGTCAAAATTGCATGTTTTAAAATAATTTTTAAAATATGTTAAAGCTTCACAATATATTAAAATAAAATATTTAACTTTATATTTTAGTCAGTTCTTCTGAAAAAGAAGCTTGAAGAACATCTGTAAGTATTTTTGTTTGCCTTTTTGCTTGCAGTTTGAAATGATGTGTTTTTCCATATAGTGAGGAAGGCAGGCAGTCATTAATTATGGATCTGGAAAATATACAACTTAGAGAGTTAACTCAGGAATATTTGGGAATCTGCTGTTCAGAATCTATTTTTTCCCACAGAAAACCATCGTGAAAGTAAGAGTGATGAGGGAACCATAATTTTGTGTTGGGTTGAAAACTTTGCTTAACATTGTGCAAATCTTTGCTCAGGAGGACTAAGTAATTTTTTCTGAGGAAAGTATGTTAATATAAACAAAATCAATTTGTTTATTCTTTGATACACATTATGGCATAGAAGATAATACTTTAGGAAATGCTGTCATTTTATTGTGCTATTTTTGCACATATTTTACTTCCCTGAAAGAGTATTTGCTTTTTGACTGTCTTGCAAAAAGAAGTTTCTGTTACCTTTGGGTTTAGCCATTCTTTCCTCAATGTAATATCATTTATAGGTATTCATTTTAGGCCCTCATTTTACAGTTAACTCTAAGTTCTAAATTAAGTACGGTTACTGACAATGAAACTGCTATTGCAATTCTACATACAGAATGACGTTTTTCATCTTATCTGACAAATACTTCTACAGTGATATTGTCACTTGTCCTCATGCTCTGCAGAAAAAAAAAAAAATCAGTCATGTCCTTAGAAATAATCTTTCTCTGAGGGTTTTCTGTACTGCTTAGTGCTGATTTCAAGCACAGTGATGCTACTGGGGAAACAATGTGTGCTTCTGTGGTTTGTAACAGTGAGAAGCTCCATGAAGCTAACAATGAGCTACAGAAGAAACGAGCTATTATTGAAGATTTGGAACCAAGATGCAACAATAGTTGTGAGTTACCTGTGCGGTCTATATCTTTTCTTTGTAAATTATTTCATGTGCAACATCTTTAATAATAGAGGTGTCAGGTAAGCAAAATGTACATTCTTAAAGGAAGTGACATGTATGTTGTTAATTTCTCTGAACTAGGGTGACCAAAAATGCACTTTTCACACTTGAAATGCATGAGAATCACATTTTAGAAACACTGTAGTAAGAAATTAGAGATTCGTAGAATGCTAGGAGGTTAGGATGAAGCTTAAAGATCATCTAGTCCCAAACCCCATTGACTTTGGCCATAGAAATACCAGCTCACTGCCATACCTGCTGTGTATCGTCATCAGCTGTGTAGAATTATCATGTCTCATAAGACCCTAGTTTGAAAGGGTCAGTTTTGCGGTGGTCACTGACTCATTTTTACTTCCAATGTATATTCCTTCAATGTGTTTGCAAAAATGTGTTGTAGTTTGAGCAAATTTTCCAATACTGGTCAAAGACGATGTAAGATATGTATCATATTGCTCAGAGGGTATGCAGAACCCAGCATCTAGTTGGTTTTTAGCACATTATTGCTACATTTTTTTCCAGGGAAGTAAGAAGGGAGGTAGTCTGGATTTTTCAAAAGACTAGTTATTCTAGAAGAAGACGAAAGATTGTAACCAATGGCAGCTTTTATGGTTTGTGGTAAAGTTACTTTATTCGTACTGAGATGGAGGAAAAAATAGAACAAACATAATTTTGTTTTCTGAGATCTGAGAAGTTGCATAGAAGATGTAGAAGTAATAGGGACTTGACGTATTCTTACACCAACACAGGAAAAATTTAATTGTCCTACTGATCTCAATTGCTGCTTAAGAAAATGCGAGGGGGAATTGAATTTAGTATATTCATGTTACAGTTTAGTAGATTTAGGCAGGAGTTGTGCCTCTTTGGAATTACTCCTCTTACATAAAATAAGAAAAATCATATTTGCCTGTATTAGCTGCCAAGATATTATGGTAGCTGTAAGTCATTAGTAAGCCCATTTTCTAAAAGTGTTCAGTGACGTGATTGCTTTATGATTCCATTTCTCTTTGTCATAAAATTTTAAAAAGCAAAATGGTATCCAAAAAAATCCATTTTTTGAGATTTTATAGGAGTACATATTTTTAATGTGTTTCTGAGCTGTACGGTAATTAAATATGGTGATATCTGCCACATCGGGTTTTTTATGTCAGCTTTTCTTAACTGAATTATATTTTAGCTGTGTCTTAAGTGTCTGTTGTAAAACATGAAAATATGCATAATATAATGATGTTATTTTCCAATGTGTGCATCTCCTGATATAAAGCACTTAAAATTGAGGAATTACAAGAAGCTCTACGGAAAAAGGAGGAGGAAATGAAGCAAATGGAAGAACGATACAAAAAGTATTTGGAAAAGGCCAAAAGTGTAAGTAGATGTTTTCCACGTTAATTATCGCTGTCTGACAGAAACTGTATTATGTGTCCAGCCTGTGGAAGTAAAAATAAAGGGACTGTCTGTATACACACTGGTAAGCTAAAGAGGAGGAAGCTCCATTGATTATCATCTTATTGTTTCAGTATTTATTATGGATTAATTCTGCAGAAGATTACCTCATTTCTGAGACTCTTACTGATCCTTTTTTGCATTAAAGTGATCTTTTTGACTGGCTCCCCTTGTTAGATTTCTCTTACGATGTTCAGCATTCTCTTTTGCTTTTATTGCTTAATATATGCTTCTGTCAAGCAGGTGGCTAATATTTAAGTATTGGGGATACAGTTATTCTTCTAAGTTTGGAATGGCAATATTGTGGTCTTAATCATAGTCCCATTTCTTCTCTGACTGTACTTTGCTATTTTGAGTTTCTTAAAAGCATATCAATGTTTTTAAATGCTTATCATTACTTTGGAATCTGTAAGTAGGTTCCTAATTTGCAAAACTTTATGCTTTCTTCCTTTATTTCCGTGAAGTTTCTTGAATGACTTCTTTTGAAATGTCTTCAGGAAGTCTAAAAAAATTTCTCCTCTGTTCCCCTGCCCCCCCATTTTATATTGATTGTTGTGTCTTAGAGTATATTCCACTGAAAGATAGCTTTTCCCTTTTCAGTAAGATTTGTTTATCTGTATGTACTGTGTTACTAAAGGGTATTTAATACGACAGTAGCGTTAATTAATTAGGTTAACTTTTTGTAATCTTTTTATCAGCTTTTATTTTATTTGTGTTTGGTTTGGGATTAGGTTTTTTTTGTTTGGTTTTTTTTGTTGTTGTTATTGATGGGTTTTGGTGTAGGGTTTTTTTTTGTAGAATCATTATAGTCTTCAGCTATGGAAGGTGTATCCAGGTCTAATGAGTATTTTCTTATAGAAATAACATGCTTTTATAAAATAGAATTATAGAATCATTTAGTTTGGAAGGATCTCCAAGATCATCAAGTCAACTTTTGACTGATCAAAATTTTGGCTATGTTAACTAGACCATGGCACTAGGTGCCACATCCAGTTCCTTGGACACCTCCAGGGATGGTGACTACAAGAACTCCCTAGGCAGCCTATTCCTATGCTTAACAATCCAACCTAAACCTTCTCTGGCACAGTTTGAGGTCATGTTGCCTCATCCTGTCACTGGTTGCCTAGGAGAAGAGGCCACAGCCTCCACCTGGCTACAACCTCCTTTCAAGTAAAGAGTGATAAGTGCTCCCAGAGCCATCTTTTCTCCAGGCCAAACACCCTCAGCTCCCTCAACTTCTCCTCGTAGGATTTATATGTTTACCATACCGTAAAAATGTAAATACACTAAAATTTAAAGCATTGTTTTATTTCAGCACCTGGACATAATTCTGAAATAGATAGAAGGATAAAAGATGTAAAGTCTATTTATGTATAGCCAGAGATTGTTAAAACGTTTCAAGCCATTTTCTATTAAAGGCTTAATAATTCAGGCATTTTGCTGGATTTGTTCTTGGTTTAGCTCTGTTTGCTAGCACTCTTGGATGACACATACAAGAGTAGCAGGTATCCCTTCATCTTTTTAGTAGCATAACAATTATACATATGCCACCGAGTGCTTCTTGGCTTAACAGATCTACCTAGAAGTTACAGCACCTGATACACTAGGTAGGTGAATCATGGCAGGTATCCATAAGGACAAAAGCAGTCCTTCCTCAAACAGGAGAAATTGACAGGCAGGAAAATCATAACTATTAAGAGAGAAACCTTCTAGAAGTTGTTTCTGTCTCCATGGCCCCGAGGTAATGTAGCCTGAGTTAGGAGCTGTGAATGTGAGTCTGGAATACTGAACCTTTTAGGTATCACTTTTTCTTGTCTGTAGTTTTATTTCCAAGTCCTGTAAAAGAAGGCCCTGTTTAGATGCTCTAATATGTCACAGTTGATGAGAGAGGTAGACATATTTTAAGTTACTTTTTTTTTTTATTTCTTTACCTGATTTAAAAGGTTTTAATTCTTAACAAGATTGCTTTTGCAGGATTTAATAAAAAACAAACTGATTTGCTCTTACAGGTCATCCGCACATTAGATCCTAAACAGAACCAGGGTGCTGCTCCTGAGATTCAGGCATTGAAAAATCAGTTGCAGGAGCGGAACAGAAAGTTTCATTCCTTGGAGGTAGTAATCCGTGTGTTTTGTGGTAAAAACTCACTGTTTTTTTGGTAGAGACTAATACTTCTATTAAACTTTGACTTTAAATATACGGATTTTTTGTTTTATAGAAAGAATATGAGAAAACAAAAAGTCAAAGAGAAATGGAGGAGAAATGTATTGTTAGTGCCTGGTACAACATGGTAAGAATCTCAAAAGCCTTTTAATTGAAAAGATAAAAAAAAAGGAAAGAAACTATTAATACTGTTTGTTTCTGGCATGTTTATAACAGCAGTCATTCATTTGGAGTATTTTTGTTTGAAAAGCATTTTCCAACACACAAACACAGAAGCAAATACTTCTTAGTAATCTTAAGTTATCTCTATGTAAGAGTATATTCCTATAATAACCTTGTGGAGAATAAAGAAGTTTGTAATTTTCAAGTTTTAAAACTAGAAATGGTTCAGATCACTATTTTGTAATCCCAGCCCTTCACTTATTCAAATTACAGTGCTCAAATTTACCTTGTTTCACCCCTCTCCAGTATTCTGGTTGTTTCTAATGAAGGGGCGCAATCAAAGCATTTCATCTTACTTGCAATTCAGTTGAAGTGCTCTGAGAAATGATCAGTTTAACTTGGGTGCACATTTAGCCCTATACAAAGAGTGAGGGCATCAGCAAGACCCTCACTTAAATTTTTCAAAGAATAAGTTTGGATGGAGGATAGAGTCTGTGCAGCCATATAGCTTTTGCTGGGCCGGTGTGCCAGGGGAGTTGTCACCCACACCAGATGTGTTCAAGACTTCCCTTTGGCAGACTGGTTGCATTGAAACTGCTCTTTATCTGTAACTTGACATCTGCTCTTGACATCTTTAACTTTGATGTTTAATTCTGCTCCATCATAGAATTCAAATTCCTCCCCTCTGTTTTCATTTGGAAGAGTTTTCTTCTTGCTGTTCTGCATCCTTCTTCTGTTCATGAATAGCAAGTCTAAACTCAAGCAGAGTTTGAGTTGTTTACATATTGAAGATATTTTCAAGTGACCAGTGTCCTTGGCCAATTAATAGCATTAGTCCCACTAACAAGTAGAAGTCAAGCCTGAGTAAAGACCCACAGTTCAGTGGTCTATCATGAACACTAAGATGGTCACTGATAGCTTTGTCTGTATCATTCTTTAATTAGCCTCTGCTTTTATATACAACTGCACAACCCACCACAGCTTTCTTAATTTCCTCGTTGTGTTTTTGCCTGATGAGAACACACTGTCTCCCAAGATGTGCTTCTGACATATGAGCTGGTGTTGCCACAGAGGATGACAATACCTAAGCTTTTTTCAGAAGAAAAGTACTTTTCTGGGTCGGCATGCTGAAAGGAGCCAGGAATTGAGGGGAGCCCTTTTGAAAAGAATTGTCCAGTTGCTGTGAGAAGCATACTGAGTTCTTAGGTGGTTACTCTAAACCTGGAGAATGATTGCAGTGAAGGAGAAAAGTTCCACACAAAGTATTAGGAAGAATATCCTACCTTTGTCTTTGAAAATAGGATGCTTTGTGTATGGAATTCAAAATAGTTTAGTCAGTGTGAAGACAGTAATAATGAGCAAAATGTAAATGACTAAAGTTGTTTGATGTTTTGTATTAGTGTTCACTGAGAATTTCTCTTTGTCCATAGGGGATGACTCTGCATAAAAAGGCAGCAGAAGACAGACTGGCTAGTACAGGCCCGGGACAGTCCTTCCTGGTTAGACAAAGACAAGCCACGAGCACAAGGAGATCTTACCCTGGTCATGTCCAGCCAGCAACAGCAAGGTAGAGAAGCCTTGCCCTTAGAAAGAAAACTGCCCTGTGATCCGGGCTACTTCTAGTGCAAGTGACAACATTCAAGGAAAATAAACCAGCATCCTTTCTCTTTCTCCCTTGTTATTGCTATTATTTTACAGTTCAGGAAAGGGTTTTATTATGCTTTCTCATTGCTCTGTAATGCCCTTTGCATATATTTTTTGAAGTTAATTTCTCTCTGCATTTTCTGAATGTGCCAAAATTTTGAAAACATCTAGAGGAGTGCTGTATAATAACAGTCTTATTGTATGAAGCCTGGTCTCTGACGAAAAACCTCACGTGGACCATATGACAATGTAGATTTCTTATCACAGTTGGTACTTTCGTGCCTAGAAGGGTTGTTATGCTTTATAAGACTGTTTTTGTTCAAAGGGAATGAGCTTTTTATTTCATCTCCTGTCCTGTTGCTTCAGAAAAATGCTGAAATCTCATTACAGAAATGCAAAGTTGGATTATAATATTATTGTGAAATATATTTCATACTAAAAAACTCACCAATGCAAAAAGGAAAGATTGGTTTTTTTTTTTTTAAACTCCTAAGTGCAAAGCTTGCTCTTACTCTTGGCATTTAGGGAAGCAGAATGATATTTTTCCAGGTTTTTCTTTATCAACTGGTGTTACCTCTTTTGCTGGTAGAGATGAATATTTTCAAATGGTTTATTCCACTCTTATTTATGAAGTATATGCTTAAATACATATTCTAAAACAGTGGAGATGTATTTAGCATGAGCTAATCTGCCACTCTATCATCCATTTATAAAGGCCATTTGTTTTAAAATTTTATAATTATGAATGAACAATACGTAATGGATCAAGGCCCCAGTTAATATTGTTAATGTATTCCAGTTGTCATCCCCTACTAAAAAACTTGCTTTTAATATATTCATTCAGGGTATAATTGTATCAGTTGCCTTACTAATGGTACCAGTGCCTTCAGGTGAGTTTATTGCTGACTTTGTTGGAAACTGGCTGTGATTTGTTGTACTGCCTTTTTATTGTCTAGATGATTAATTTTTGTAACACCTTCATGTTGATCAGTGGATGGAGGCTCCTCCTATTTAGGTTCTGTTCCTACAAAATTGTGCTTTTTCCCCTGACCAGTTCTATGCATTCCCTATCATTTTTGTCAAAGAATTTATGGACACAGAGAATCTGAGTATTGGCTGAAAGTGTCATAGTCATACATCTTGTTGTGATTCAGTTTTAGAGACTGGTTTTAAACATAGATTTTTATTTAGAGACTCTTTGGACTCTAATGCATGTGTAGTCAGTTTATAAATTTATTCTTTCACCTGATTTTAATGCCCTTCTAAGTGGAGATGGTTATTTTTGCATAAATCCCTGTGGAGAAAAGATACTAGCCTTTATCAGTCATCTGAATGTCTGTTTTAATTCAAAACTTGGGTAGAATGAGCAATGGATAAATAAAACAGGCATAGCTACATTGAAGGGTAGTAAACAGGGGAATGACACTTTTGGGGACTATTGCTTTATCCTCAAGTGCATCATCTGGTTTAATCTGGGCTAAGAAATGCATTCAGTATGTGTCTGAAAAATATTTTCAGTTCCAGTTACCTCCTGCCCATCCCCAAAAACAGATGCTGAATTCTACATATAGTTCTGTCTTTCATTCCTCACATTTGGGAAAAAGTGGTTTCCTAAAAATTTTCTGTACTTATGCAGTGTACGACTGGTATGGGCTGTGCTTGCAAAAATTAGATGAAACATTGCAAGTTTCTTGTGTGCAGAAAGATAACAATGCAGAGGAAGTTGTGGATAATTTTTGTAGCTCAGTGAGGTGATCTACTCAGTCTGCTGTCACTTACTGAGATACAAAATGCTCTGTATGTGAAATGCTAATTATCTAAATGATTACAGTTTTTGTGGGATATCTTTTACTGATCTTGTTGTGCAATCGATTCTAATAATTTGAAGAACTCTTTACCACGTGCTATATGTGAACAGGACCAAGACCACTCCTTTAAGGGAATTTGATGTTCCTGTTTGAGGTTACAGCATTTTGTATCACCCAGAGCAAGAACCTAAGAATACCTAAAGCTCCATTTTTTATTTGCATTTTAATCTAGCTACTTTTTTCTGTAACTAAACTCTCAAGGGCTATTTGTGAAAGAAAGAGATGGAACCTTAATGGGAAGTTTTATCTCTTAATTTTGTCTAGTTATTAAATTACTTATTGCTGTTAATTAGGTGGAGGTCTGAAAGAGCTTGAACACAATCAGCGCACTAGAATAAAAGTAATTGGTTTTATTATGGTAATATTTGTTTTACTGTTTTGCCTCCAAAGTTTTGATGACAGGCTAAGGCCCCTGAGAGTTAGGAGATGAACAGATGCTGGTTAGAAGCTTTGTCTTACGCTTTTGCTTTCCAGTCTCTCATAGCTTCTTTTGCATCTTGGTGGTTGTTGCCTTTTCTCTTCCTCTTTGTGATTCTGTCTTTCCTTTTCCCTTGAAGATAAGACACAGAAATGTTTTCTGTAGTTCTCTTCTAGATAGCATCATTATATAGCATCAAAGAGCAACACAAGACTCATATTGAATCTGAGCTTCACTGTTGCTCATAGTAACTGTTAGGCAAGTGAACAATCATTTTGTCTTTGAGAATTTATTTGTGTTGAATATAAAAATGTACTGCACTCTTACAGAAATATACTCAGTTGCTGTCTAGTTCTAGTAAGTAATTTGTTATGTCTTCTGTTAGTAATTAAGAGGAGTTCAAGTCTTTGTTCTTCAGGGCTTTATTTCTTTAATTAGCTGCATACATCCATTCTTAATCTTTGTGCGTGGATGAATGCAAGTGGTGAGCATCATTAAACCTTCTCTTTCCCAAGAACAGCCTCATTATTCAGAGGGTTCAGCTTCATTATTTCACTTGCTTGTTATGTATCTTTGTAATCAGTGTGTATTAAGAAAAAAGAGCTCAGCCTATGACCCCAGGGAATAAGCATATATAGGGGAGCTACCAGCATATGCTTCTATTTGTCTTACGTTGAGTAATAAGCCCTAGCCTATGGAAAATAATTCTCTCAGTCTATTAGATAGTTCTGAGAAGTTTTTAGGAATACTTTTTTCCCCTGAGGCAAGAAAAACTATTTATGTCAAAATTGTTTTGGTAATTACTAAGCCAGTGCTATATCCTGTCCTGATACACTACAGAAAAGAAACCCTACAATTGAGCTTAAAGAGAAAAGGTTCTCCAGGTCAGAGATAAAACAGCTGAGGAGTTCATGAGAGTACTTTCCTGGGCACCGTGCTGAGGATCTGCCCAGAATAATCATTCTGACAGATTTTATTAAATGTCAATAAAATATAACAGATAAATTGATAAATATTTTCACTGTTTAGACCTGAAGCTTAGTTTCTGACCTAGAAGGATGTCTTCAGATGTGCAGTCCAGTTCATGTACTCCTGTGGAAAGTTGAGTTTTTAGCATATCTGATCAGACATTACAGAAAAAAAAAATTCAGGTTCCCTGTTTTCTTGATGGCAACACATAGCCACTTGGATCATAACGTGTTATTTTCTAAGTGCTGTGAAAACTGAAGTAATCTAATTTAAAGGTTGTGTGTTCCATCCACAGTGCAAAGGTAAATACAAGTCTGGAATATACAACTTTGTGTATTGCAAAATGAAATGAATATATAATGGCTACAAGATGCCTTTCGTTCTGTTTGGAAATAATCAAACGGCAATCTTGTCCTGTTCAAGTGCCACTCGTGTTAGCAGTAATGCTTCTGCAAGTTTTTTGTGGCTCTCTTTTCTGTAAGGAGCACTGGCATTTTTATATGTGTAAGAATTAACAGTGAATATTCTTATTACTGCTTTGTTATGGTCTCAAATAGTTAGTGGTACATGTAAGCTGTCAAGAAAATTTAAAGGTTTTTTGGCAATTGTAAAGTCCTTGGTATTTTGACATGTGCATGTAGCTTTTGCTTTTCCTGTTTTCTCTAGTATATGAGACTATACACTTAACAGCTTCCTGAATGATTTTGTGTGGGTTTAATTGTCCTGATGTGTTGACATTTTCTGTAGATTTGGGAGTTGTAAGATATTTTAATGTCACCACTTGATTTTCTTCTTCTAAGTGATTTGGAGGAAGACTATCCTAAATGGGGCTAACTTTCCTTTTTCTTACGAAGTAAAATAGTATTTTGGTTTTACTTATTGTATAGAGATTTTTCTATTCTTGCCCAACAAATTGACTTTTTGCAAGGATTGATGAGGGAGGTATTTTTGCACTCAGTCAGCTATGCAATACTGACTTCTTATGGGTTTTTGCACATGCGTTTTAGGTAGAACGTGGTCTCTGTGTTTTGCAGTAAGATTGTATTGATAAACTTCAGTATCTCCTAACCAAATTCAGCAGGCGTTTTCCTCACTTGGCATTGCATAAATAGCTAAAAGGATTTATCAGGATATACTTACAAGTGGTGAGGTCTTTTGGAGCAATTGTCATATTCTAGGTAGGATCCTAGCCTCCAGTTTGTCACTCTTAAGGAATTGAGAACATATCATGACATGGCTAATTGAATTTTCTTACTCCTGTGGTCGTTCTTCTCTCTGGAAATCCAGAAAAGTAGCAGAAGTTTGTCAGTGATCCTGCAGCTATAACTAAGAATAAGGTGTGATTTCTTTGGTTTGAAGATAGAGGAGGCAGATGCAAGCAGCTAGTCAGTACAAAAATCAGAGGAGCATTCTTTCACCATTTTGCATTGTGGTTTTCATTTTAAAATGAATGCTTATTGAGCTAGATTTTTATCTTTCTAATTAATTTTTTATTTTAATTGAGTAACTGTCAAAGATTTTACCTGTCTATAAGGCAGAAACTGTCATTATCAGACTCAGACTTGCATCTGGTACAGTGAAACCCTGTAAATTTTGACTCTGCTGTCAGTCCATTGTACCATTTAGAGATGCTGAGGACTTAGCTAACTTCATCCTATGTTTTTCTTTGATTTTATTTTTGTGTGTTCATTAAAATACTGGCATATGAAGTTCATTTTTAAAATGCATCAGCTCATTGAATTAGACAATGAATGAATGTTGATTGGGGGCTCTAGGAAACTTGACAGATCATACCATCCCATGAGGCATTGAAACAGCACCTGACAGCGTAGCCAAGACAGCTTCCCGGACAAATTGTCTTGGTGTCAGACTGTAGTCAGTGGATCAGTAGGAACTTGTGCTGACTGCTGTAATTGAAGCCATCCTCATGTTCTGGAGGATGATGCTGCTGTCAGCCTCACTATGGTCCAGATTCTACCTTCACCTTTGGGCCTTGCCAAGTTAGTGCAGGTCTATCCCGCAGTATATTTCTGCATTAGTTGGCTCCGATGGCAAGTCAGCTTGCTGTGCTGCTGTTTGCTGTGCATGTGAAGTAGTTTGGAAAACTGCATACCTTTGCATATGGTGTCATTTCCAGACTGAAAACAAACTCCATTTGTCAGATAAAAATTTCTTGCAGCAATCTTGTTGCTGTGGGTCTCAGATACTGATCCATACAACATGAAAAATACTGCTAGTAGAGGTAAATACAGGTCAGTTGGGCAGCCTTTCCTTTCTGGTACTGAGTTTATTCATTGCTTTGCATTAGAGAGGTCCTTCATGATCAGATGAGGTGATTTCAGAAAGAGGAACATGGTTATTTTAATTGTTAAAAAAGCAGATATTTGTCAGCACTTTGAAAAACTGCTAACATGGCACAAATCTGAAACACTGCAAAAGCAAGTATTTCCACAGGTATAGACTACTTTATTTTGGAAATAGAAATTGAATCCCTAATGATTATACCTAACTTGAAAAGAGCTAACATAAAGTCCAGTTGTTACTGTTAGCATGCTCACGTTCTTAGCTTGATCATGAAAGTGGATGGAATTTTAAGAGAAAATCCCAAGTGATGTAGTATTTATGGAATTATAAAATAATTTTAGTGAGACCACCAGACTTTTGATTTAGATTTGAATATAACATCAGTTACATAATTTAAACCATTGTAAAGCAGAGGTTATTGTTCACAGCCACAAAAGATTAGTAAGCTGGAGAGTAAACTTATTTCCTGGAGGCATCAGTGGTTTTGAGGGAGATTTTAAAGCTTTTGTTTAGCAGTATCAGTAAGTCCTGGAATAATTAAAATCATTACATTATAAGGCCACAATTTTTAAAGTTTAGAATCTGCTTTGTATTCTCTTTGTCACTCTTCTCTAGACACATTGTCTGCTTCATAAACTGTCTCTTTCTAAAGATGCTGCAGATGCAGTGACAGGTTATGCTCAATGAATTTAGCCTCACATCTTGTGTCTTTGTTTTCTTCCATGTGTTGCTGCCTCAACAGGTGGCTTTAAAATAGAGAAATTGACAGATGACTATTTTTAGAACATGGTAAGAATTTCTAGTCAGGAAAGGGCACTAACAGATGAATTTTTACATCCTTGAAAGCTAATACAGTGAGCTGAGTTTACAGGACTTCTCAAAAATACTAATGACTCAATAAGAAGCCTGAAGTGTCACTTCTATGTATGTGCAATATACATTTGAAGGACACTTGAAGTGCTATCAAGTGGTAAGTTTGAGCTAAATAATAGCCAGGTGAGACTAAAGGAGTAGATTATATTCATTTATACACAATAGAATAGGTACATGCTTATGTAGCTTGAATGTTTAATTTTTTATAGAATAACTACAGTGATCTTCATATTAATCCTGAACTGTGTAGCTTTATGCACCAAGCAGTGCCAAGCAAGCTTAAATGACAATGATTGCTCAAAATACACATCCTCAAGGTCTTTGAATGTGTTGAATGTGTTAAATTTTTTATTCCATTTGTTATGTGTCTCTGTGTTTCTATTTGTTTTCAGTTATGGTTAGTATTCTGAATGGATGAATGAGATGGAAAAAAAAGAGGGATACACAAGCTACAGGACTTGTAGCATAAATACTCTTTTTTATCTATTTAACCTGGATTGTCCCATCACAAGAAGTATTCTTGGAATCATTTTTGACCAGTGCAATACAAGGGAGAAGGAAGTGGGGAAACAGGCTCTAATTTCAGTCTGGTGAAGCCAATTTGTTCTTTGCAGTATGAAAGTAAAAATGCCCATTTAGTGCTGTGCCAGTTCTGTGTAGGGACAGCTGTGTTACCTGGGGAAAGTGGAAGCACCGTAGCTGTGTCAGTAAAGCATTCCATTTCAATTACACTGGCCAGGAAAAAAGGTGCATTTAGTGAGGATGGAGAACTGTGCCAACCTCTCCAAACTTAGATTCCCTTCCACAGTATTGGGGAGTGCTCTCTTGACTGCTCAGTGGCTCTGACTCAGCTTACTTTAACAAGAACACGTATCATTTTCTGGCAGTTCAAACCACTACTGGAGGCAAGGGATAGAACTTGCCAGTGCAGTAGGGCAGTGATGCCGAGCCTCCTGCGCAGGATGAGCTTTGATGAAATTTAAATGCCTTCAGTGGTGCTCAGAGCTCAAGAGAGTAGTCATGACTCTGATTGTCTTTTAGTGTGTGAACGCATGCAGAATTGGTTGAGCACCTTTCACTTTATCTTGCTTCTTTATTGCTTTAACAGTTGTACTCACAGACAGCAGGAATGCCTGAGACTTGTTCATTGCTGTGTAAAGTTACTTTCCATAGCTTTATTAGTTAAGAATCGTGCCCTGAAAAATTTTACTCAGAAGTGCGTAGGGTTTAATTACAGCTAAATTTAGATGACCAAGGTTATTTTGTTGCTTTTTCCCATTTTTGGCCCTTAACCTTCCTGTTAATTTCAACAGTTGCTTGGCAAAGGTATTTTCCCCATGAATTTGCACAACTCTTAAGTCGAGGTGGCCTTACTAAACTGCTTTTAAAAAGACCTGTTCTGTTCTCTGTTTGGTTTTTTGTTTTGTTTGTTTGGGTTTTTTTTGTACAACAGTAATATATTATCTGCTTTTTAACTTTCTTCTTTATTCTTTTATTTGCAGTGATGTGGTTGCATGACCTGCAGCATTATTATAACAGGGACTGTTCAGTGCATGACTTGCTTTTCTGTCCAGACTGCATAACCAAAACTTAACCAGTTCTACACTTAAGACTCATGGCCATCTGATTTCAAAGGGGGATCTACTTGCAGAGAAGCTTACCATCCTGGGGAGTGGCTTTCCCATTTCCACTTCCACTTACTCTTTCTCTTCGCAAAAAGTCTCCTATGAGGCTAGAAGAGAGGAAATCCTGTATTCACAACTCAACAGGAGGCGTTCTGCAAACTGATAGAGCACTGTCAGCTCTCCATCTTACTTCTGCCTGTCCACTTTATTTAATTCTGATTAACAGTATTAACACACAGACTTCCTGCAACATTTTCATATACCGAACTATAAAAATCTAGTCTTAATGAGTTCCTAAGAAAGGCCTTTTGGTTACTGATAAAATTTCAAAGCACCTGCACCCTTAAAGGATCCACTTTGAATCTTTAAACAAATAAAGTAAAGCAAAGGAGGTGTTTTACCAGGAGAAGTGACTAATGAATTGCTGTTTGGCGATCCCATCTTCCTTAAAAAACCGAGCAAGTTTCATCTGATAATCTCCGAGCCAGGCAAACTACCGGGTGGTATTTTGTTCAGAGGCACTGCCTGCTTCCTTAATATGTATATACACAGTAGTTTGTGGCTATTGTATTTTTCTCTCTACATTTGAGCTGTGTTGTTGGTTTCTTTCAGAAACTTTTTTTTCCTGTTTGTGTACAATTGTTAAAACAATCTGAGGAAAGATCATGAATGGAGATAAGTATGAAAGTCATCTACACTTTCAGTATTATGCAGACTGTCCTTGCCAGTTTTTAATTTGGATCGTTTATCTTTCACCTGTACTGTTTTTTCCCTTTCTTTTTTTCTTTCTTCTGTCACAGTCTTAGCTATTTAATTTCCAATTGCACTAGCTTGGCCATTTCTTTGTATTTTGAAGTTTAGCGATAAGATTTGCCATATGTAGACCAGTGTAACTCAAAATGCTTTGTACTGCCTATATTAATTTAAAAAGCTGCTTATTTAATATTCCTAAATATCTGCACATTTGTACTACTGTATCTTTGTTTTGTATTGGACATCCAGTACTGGCAAGATTCAGAAGACAAGGGAGTTCTGTAGTGTTGTAAGTTAAGAGGTTTGTTGTATAGGAGTTAGTATGTAACAAACAGGGAAAGAGGCTTTCAAGCCATAGGATTTTCTGGAAGAACTGAAAAGTCTGAATGCCGAGTACCTTAAGTGGTTTGATTTAAATCCAGTTATAGAGAAACCCTATTCTTGCTCACCTGGATCTTAATCCTGGCAGAAATATTGGTATGAACTCTGCTGCCTCCAGGAATAGTTTTGCTCATTTGGGCAGAAGAAGAACCTCCATCCCTGTTTGCCGCGGGGGCACCCCCACGCTGAAGAAGCGTTGTGTCCACTTGTCTCTGCAGTCTCTTCTGGTCACACACACAGTGCCTGCCTCGTCCCTGCCCCGTCAGGTGGGCTCTGGCAGAGCCACACCTCGTGTGCAGAGACGCCCGCTTGTGTCCAGTCCTCAGGGATCCTGATCCCACGGTGTCCGTGGCCTTGTGCAGAGTGACGTGGAGAAAGGACAGACGTGTGCCCCACCAGGGTGGGGGGTCTGTGCTGCCTGGCGAAGGGATGGGCAGGTAGGAGTGGGCTCCAAGCAGACCAGGCAGCAGAGTGATGGATAAAACTAGGATCCCAGTGAGAACTGTGGTGTTTTCCCTTCTGGATACTGTATCAGGTGTTGTGGCTACCAGGTGCTGTGGCTGACAGCTGTCCGTAAAGGCTTCAGATGGGGATATATGTCTTTCCTGGTCCACCAGAGCCAGGGACAGTGAAGTCTGACGTGACCTGCAGCCAGGATCTGGGGTTTGGTGATAATGAGTCAAGTACTCCTGCAGCATAGGCAGCAGCATTTCATCAGACTGAGTCCAGCAGAGAGCTGAAGATTTGTGTCTTTCCAGGTCCTAGCCATTAATCCCTTGTTATGTGTCAGGGCAAGTGTTACTAGTAAAACTTCTTTTAGTTGGGTGTTAAAGGCATGGTATGTTTTTCATTTGCAAGTGCTGCTTCGGCTGGGACCACACCCTGCCCCAAGCCAGGCTGGGTGCAGGATCCCTGAAATCAGGGCACTGTGCTGGGCAGGAGGGGATTGCTTTTTTTGTGCACCTGCCTCCACGAGTGTCCCAAAGTGATGCCAAGCAGTACCTCATTTCTCGAAGTTATCTGTGCAGATTAGAAACTAAGTATCAGTTGTTCTTGAGCCTTGATGACATTTGTATGTAAGTGTGTTTAGCTTGACAAAAGTTGTTTGAGTTTACTAATGCAACAGAGAGATGCCAGGTGGAGCCAGTCAAGGAGCTGGCTACTTCAATTAGATTAGCCTGGCGTCTCTGTCATGAAGTGGTTGTGTGAGCTCTCAACTCAGAGCTGATCTCTAGCATGTCTCTGATATACTAACTTCATTTGTGCTGCATAGAAAACTCTTTTACCTTCTTAATAGCAGCTTGTTTGACAGTCCTGAATTAAATGTTGATCAATTATCAAAGTAATAACTGTTTGTGAAATTGCCAGTGATATATTTTCTGTAAAAGAATGAATTCTTAGAGTGTCAAAACATTAATTTCCCATTTCAGTTCATCTACAAATTTGTGTAACTACCAGATTGTTATGGTAGCAATATTAATATACATACCTGTATATAGACAAAAAAAACCTCATTAATGATAATTGGAATCAAAAAGTTTAATATTTTTTCCCAGTCAAATACACTAATGCTTCCAAGGTGATAGAAGAGTGTACAGTTGTTAAACAAGTTGTAAATAAACGCTTATATAAAACGTAAATGCTTGTTTCTCCTTTATTTGGTCATGGCCGTGAATTATGCTCCACATGGCATCAGGGGAACTGTGCCCCTGGCCCTCTGCTTCACACTGCCCCTCCACAGGTGCTGGCCCAGCAGAGAGGATGCAGCTCTGCAGGTTCTCTTCGGGTGGTACCTCTCCTCCACACTGCACCGCTGCAGGCCCTGCTTTCACCACTGTCCCACAAGTGTGTTTATGTTGCACTAGATGCTGCAAAGAAGGTGACAGCCAGTGCTGAGTTAGAAAGTGTGGTGGAAGCACACTCCTGAAGCTGCACAGTTCCCCCCTACAATTCCCCTTTTCTACTCTTCTTGTCCACAAATAACTTCTGAGAACCTATATACTGTGCACATTAGGCATAATAAACACTGCAAATAAATTGTGCCCATCAGCCTGTCTCAAGACCTTTCGTCTTCCTTAGGAACTAAAACAATTAAACAGCCTCAAACCAGCAAAGTACTCATGTGTCAAAGCAGGCGGAGCAGAAGTGAAGGTCAGCTATCCAGGGAAAAGAAGATGAAGAGATGTAACTGGAAAACCTTCACACACATGGTTCCCTGGTTTAGGTCTGAGAACCCCAGGAGGCAGTGCAGCCTCTCTGCCTCCTGGAACCTCCTGTTGGTAGCAGGAAATGGCCCTTAGGCCTTCACAACAGACAATAGTCTCAAAGCTGCAGCTGTGCACTCATCTGGATTGGATCCTGCACGTAACCACGCTGTCCACAAACTTAACAGGGAGCACAAATCTGTACTGTTAAGATGGAAGCACGCCAGAACAAAGGGCAGAGAATGGAAATTACCCCACCACAGAGGGGCAGGGAATTGATCAAAGCAGCCACAAGTGAAACATGAAGTGGAAGCATTTTCATTGTTTATCACACCACCAGATACAAAAACCCCTATTTGTCTCTGACACGAACATAAAAAGGGTTTCAGTAAAGCAACCCAGACTTCTTATAACACACAGCACAGTACACACAGAGCACACACACACAGCACAGCAGACACAGAGCACAGCACACACAGGACAGCACACACAGCACACACAGAGCACAGCACACACACAGAACACACAGCACACACACAGAGCACACACACACAGCACACACACAGCACACACACACAGCACACACACAGAACACACAGCACACACAGCACACACAGCACAGCACACACACAGCACACACAGCACAAACACAGCACACACAGCACACAGAGCACACACACAGCACACACAGAGCACAGCACAGCACACACAGCACAGCACACACACAGAACACACAGCACACACATAGCGC
>VXBQ01014427.1:60441-71648 GCA_013400175.1 Phainopepla nitens | reverse complement strand
CCACCGCTGCTGCCCGCGCCCGGCGGGCCCCCGCCCTTCCCGCCCTACTTCGAGGGAGCCCCGTTCCCCCGGCCCCTGTGGCTGCGGCACACCTACCAGCAGTGGGTCCCGCAGCCGCCGCCGCGCGCCGTCAAGAGGACGAGGCGGCGGCTGTCGCGCAACAGGGACCCGGGCAGGCTCATCATGAGCACCATCCGGCTGNGGCAGGCTCATCATGAGCACCATCCGGCTGCGGCCCCGGCAGGTGCTGTGCGAGAAGTGCAAGAACACGCTGAACCCCGAGGACGCCGGCGCGCCGCCGCAGGGCGCCAAGGCCAGGAGGAAGCTGAGCGTTCAGGACAAGGAGCAGAAAAAGCACGGCGACTCCGACTACGGGGAGAAGAGGAACAAAAGAGAGAAGAGGGAGGATGACAAGTTTTCTGGGGAGCTGGTGCATCGAACGCCGGTTATAAAAATATCCTACAGTACTCCGCAAGGGAAAGGTGAAGTGGTGAAAATCCCTTCCCGGGTGCATGGCTCGGTCAAACCGTTCTGTCCGGAGCGAGCGTTGCAGAACGGGGCCGGGGACCAAGAGGAGGCCGGGGACTCTGAACGGTGTCGGCAAACCAAATGTTTAATGGACAAGTCAGCAGGCAGCCAGCTTGCTTCCATTCCAAAACTGAAGCTCACGCGGCCAGTGCATTCCAGTGTGGATGTCCCACCCCCAAAGATACGGCTGAAGCCCCATCGCATCAACGATGGTCAGAGCGTTTCAATTTATAAGGCAGAACTGATTGACGAAATCAATGTCCTCCAGAACAGCAGGGAGTCCAACCCTGGAGCGTTTTACCACCATGAGTCCACCGACAGAAGTTTGGCTGAGATATCTTCAGGCAGTTCGGGTGAAGATGATGACTTCAAAAGGTTTCCCCAGGGTAAAGATGGACACGATAACTTGGCTTTCCTCATGAATTACCGGAAAAGAAAAGCAGATTCTTCTAGCTTATCGGTGTGTAGCAACGACAGTCTAGATGAATCCAAGTCTTCTAGTTCAGAAGTGACATCACCAGAACTGTGTGACTTTTTGCCTGGTGATGATGCCTCCGTCTCTTCATCTTCAAAAGATGAGCGTAAAATTGTGCCGCCACTGACAGTCAGGCTGCACACCCAGAGCGTGTCGAAGTGTGTCACAGAAGATGGAAGGACTGTGTCGGTGGGGGATATTGTCTGGGGTAAGATTCACGGCTTTCCGTGGTGGCCGGCACGTGTCCTTGACATAAACCTCAGCCAGAAGGAGAACGGGGAGCCCTCGTGGCGAGAAGCTAAAGTGTCGTGGTTTGGTTCTCCGACGACTTCGTTCCTGTCCGTTTCAAAACTCTCTCCTTTCTCGGAGTTTTTCAAACTGAGATTTAATCGCAAGAAGAAGGGGATGTACCGGAAAGCGATCACGGAAGCTGCCAAGGCAGTCAAGCACCTGACTCCAGAAATACGAGACCTCCTAACACAGTTTGAGACATAACTTTGCCTCCAGTATCAGGTGGGTGACTGCTAGACTAATGCTTGCCAGGAAGAGCCTCTTGGGGCTTTTTTAACCTGTATTCCACTATTTGTTTGCATTTGTTTTTCCATTAAATCTGAGATTGACAGTTGTGAAACTTAAGTGCTTGGCTGTTAGTTGGTGGGGGTAATTTCAGAGGTGGTGAGAAGCTTTGACTCCAAACTCTTTTGGGGACCGTGGGAATGGGAGCCCCTGTTCCCAGAGGGAGGTGCAGGCCGGGTAGGATGCTGTGAGGAAGCTGCACTGTTCAAAGAGCTGATAAACTGTAGCTGTGTGCCTGGAAGTCCAACAGCTCCTAGGCTTTCAGTTTCCTTGGGTCAAAGAACTAAAACTTTGGCTGGAACTAAGATGACATTTATCAGGCGTATGTGCTGGTGCCCAGCAGTTACCTGTAACACTTTGGAGACCGGGGGGCCCTTTGCTCCCCTCCCTCTGATCCCTCTGGTTTGGATTTCTCACAAAGGCACTTTTTGGCTCCTCAGAATGATTGTACCAAGAACTATCTTTGGGGAACAGTATTTCAGTATCTCTCACAGTACTTGAAGTTTGGTTTGTACCTAAATTTTCAGTGTTTCTCTGGGGAATGGCCTGGATCAAATTCAATTCCTTTGGGCTTCACCTCTGTGTGAGGACATTAGGTGGGAATGGAAATGAGAGGGCTGATTTTTTTGTAATGGATGGGGATGGGTTTCCCTTTCTCATCAAACAATCTGCCTGGGATGAACATTTGGTCCCTAAAAACGCAGGATGTGGCATGACTGGGATTAAAAGTGCATGGGAAAATCCAGTGACTTGGGTAAAACCTGGAATCATTTCACAACCTTTCAGTCATCACTGTCCAGACAAGACCTCAGCTGTGATGGTGTTAGACAAGGGGAGGGATTCACTTTTTGTGGGAAACCAGAGGTATCAGGGGGAAGAACCCTGTGTCAGAGGCCCTGCTTTATGCAGTGTGGTTGTTCTGTTGTCCCCTGAAGGCTCTGCTGTGTTTCGTGCTTGAAGGACTCTGTGTGAGCAGGCCAGTGCTGCTCCTCTGGACTCTCTTCTTTATCTGAACTGTCATAGTGCAGTGGGACTGGGCTGCTCAGTGCTCATGTAATCCTGATGAGAAAATGGCATTTTTTTCATACCCGCTGTCACAGGACTTCACCCCTTGCTTGAGTGTGATGAAGGACTTGCTTTGCTTGGGCTGTGACTCGGTCTCAGCAAGCCTGGCTGAGCAGATAACCAGAGCATGACATATTCATGCTGTGTACTCAGGGTGTCTGGACAACTGCAGCAGCAACATTTCAGCTTCCTTCTTCATCTTGCCTGTAGAACTGCTGCTTAACTGTGCCTAAAGACTTTATTATGTCAAGAGTGTTTGGATTGCACCCAAATTCCTATTAGCTAGATCAGGAGTATAAATAAACCTGCTGCCCAGAATGTAATGTCCTTGCCAGTGGAAGAGCCCTGGCCAGTCCGTGGCTCATGTCTGGACAGTGCTGTGGTTAAAGGAGCAGCAAACTTCATCCTCTGAGCTGTCTTCACTGTGTGTGAGCAGTTTGGGACAAAGGTAATGAATGTCCTGACATCTGTCCTTGCCCTTTTGGCTCCTGGGTGGGCTGGCATGGCCCAGCTGCAGGAGAAGGGACAGCTGGGAGAAGCACCCAGTGCTTCAGATCAGGCAGACTGGCTGTGCCTGTGGGTCCCTGGGCACTAGGAAAGCTGTGGCCAAGAGCAGTCCCAGAGCTGGAAGTCAGAATGGCAGGATGCTTGCCCCCACAGGTCAGCCTGGTACTGGTACCAGTAGGACCTGGCCAGGTTGGGGGCACGGGCTGCAGGGCAGGGCCTCGAGGAGGAGAAGCAGCCCTTGCTGCAGAGACACGATGGGATCTGAGCCACAGGTACACAGCAGGTCTGTAAATGGGGAAAGAAGAACATCCTGAGAACATGTGGATAAGAAAATGATGGGATGGCCTGGATTAGACCAAAACATTCCTTCCTTCTGTGCTCTTCAACCAAGCCTCTGCAGTGTATACATTTATCAGATATCACTGCTCTGCTGGCCTCCTTCAGCTGGTTTTCCACAGGGGATTTCCTGCCTTGCATGTCTGAGCTGAGCTGCCAGCACAGTCTGCCAGGCTGAAGACAACCTGACTGTTGGATAAAGAACTGCAAAACTAGAAAAGCAGAACTACACAACTGCCTGTGTTCCACATCACATTTACCTAGATTCCCAGTTAGACCAGCATGTCTGGAGTTTTGGGGCATCACTTAAAGCTGCTCACTGTTTCAGAGAATTGTCTGTACCTAATTCTCTTCTTGCAGGAGGATTGAATTTTGCTGCTTTCCTTGATTTTCCACAAGGTAGAACTGAAAAGTTTCCTTCACTGCTCATTGACTGTCCTTTCCTGAAGGATGTCATGGAAGGGTTTGGGCTGGAAGGGACCTTGAAGTCCACCCAGTGCCACCCCTGCCATGGCAGGGACACCTTTCCCTGTCCCAGGTGCTCCCAGCCCCAGTGTCCAGCCTGGCCTTGGGCACTGCCAGGGATCCAGGGGCAGCCACAGCTGCTCTGGGTAGCATGGAAGATTGCATGGGAACACTATGAAACCCATCACTGGGACTTCACTGGCAGCAGCACAAAGGGTTCTGTCACCAGAAAGAGTCCATGAGGTGGATTCAGCACTGCCACTGCTCGTGCTGATGCTGGGCACAGCAGAAGTTTGTGACTGGGGTCGCTTTCTATTGTGAAACTTTCTGTCTTCTGGCATGTGATGTGTTCTGCAGAGGGTAGTTACTGGAAAAATGTACAAACACTGCAGGTCATTTGTGGATGCACAAAACTGAAAAAAAATGTTGTTGGGGTTTTTTCTGTTTTGTTTCTTGTTTGGTTTTTGTTTTTTGGTTGCTTTTTTTTAACTTGGTTTGAGTTGGAAAAGCTGGTAGGATCACTTAATGTTGTTCCTGCTTTGTCCTTGGGGTTTCTTTGCAAGGAAAGTACTAGTCAGGTAATGACAGGGTTTTAATTAAGTAAAACGAGTTTCTGGAAAAGCAAGAGGCAGAATAGAAGCCTGTAGAGCTCAAACTTGTAAGACATGGTTTAGAGTAGAACCAGGAGAGACGTGTCTGCTCAGCATCTTCGGTGCTGCTCTGCAGCTCCCCTGGTGTGTGACCCCGAGGAGCCAGCAGCTGCCCCTGGCTGCAGGGACAGATGTTTGCCTCTCCCTTAAGGACAGCCCACCTGGGGACCCTTGGGCTGGTGTCACACATCTTTTACTGGGAAAGAGCAGGGCCTGTGGCCTCTGCTCCAGCTGTGCTTGGGGCACGGTGGGGAGCGAGACCTGTGTTTCCAAAGGCTCCCTTCCCTGCCCCAGGCATGCATCATGCTGGGATCAGGGGCCTTTCAAGGAGCGTGTGTCACTCCAGCCCTGCTGTGTGGAGGCTGTCCCTGCAGGGACAGGCCCTGGCAGGGCTGGGGCTGCTGCTCTGTGACCCTCCTGAGCAGCTCCTGGTGGCACATGCCCCCTCCCTGCACGCAGACGTGCAATAAAACCTCTAGTAAAAACTGCTGCTAGGTTTTCATCTACATCTCTGCATGAAACAAGTTTACAAGATGTATATTCCTTTGCTTTTTTTAGTCTGGAAAATCCTTTCTCTTTCCTCTTTCCCCTGTCCCCAAGCTGTGACTGTGGAACCATTAAACTTGCAGATGCTGGAGGCTTTCATTTGACTGCCATGAGCTTAATAGACCCTCAGTGTCAGTACATGAAGCCATCCATCACACTGCTGCTGTGTGCAGCAAGCTCAGAGCTGGTGCATGCTCCCTGTCTGTAGAAACCACTGATGTAAAACCTGGAATGTCACATTGTGACTTCACCTTCAAAGGTGTTCGGGGCTCTGTATGTCCACGCAGCCAGTGCTGCTGCCAGCAGCTTGTGAAGCAGCATAAATCACTCCTCTTTTCCTCTTACCTCCTCTTACCTCCTCTCTTCTGCTCTACCAGGCACAAAAATATTGTACCTTGATGTAAAGTGATGGGGGTGACTGGTGTGATAGCTATATTTTTAACACACCTGCCTGGTCACATGGAATATTTCAGCACAGAAGATGAATTCTTGAGATTTTTCTTGGTCTGCTTTCTAGATGCTTCAGTCCACTAAAACCAGGTATCCACCTTAATTACTGTTTCATAGTCTTCCTGCAAGCAGCTTGGAGTCAGCATCTCTGCATGCTAATACAAGGTGGAAGAACAAGTCCGGAATAGACTGTGCTGCATTTTTGTGTGCCCAGCGCTGGTGGTTGGAGCTGCTCGTTGGGTGACATCCCACTGATCCTGCTGATCCCAGAGCAGTGCCCTGTGTGCCAGGGACTGCCTCTGGAGACACCAGGGCCAGTGCTCCACGTCAGGTGACATCCCACTGATCCTGCTGATCCCAGAGCAGTGCCCTGCGTGCCTCTGGAGACACCAGGGCCAGTGCTCCACGTCAGGTGACATCCCACTGGTCCTGCTGATGCCAGAGCAGTGCCCTGTGTGCCTCTGGAGACACGGTGCTGCTGCTCCCTGTCCTGGCAGCCCCAGCCCCTCGGCAGCAGGCCCTGCTCCCAGGCCATCCTGGGAAATGCCAGCAGGCCCTACATGGTGCTATTTCTGACTGCACCCGATGCCCAGCAATGCGATCCGCTCTCAGGAGCTGTAACTTCAGCTGCTGGAGGAGACTGTATCCCCCCGGGGGCTTAGCAGCTCCCTGGGGAGTGCTCTGAGGGGCTGCAGCTGCAGCCCCAGGCCTCTGCTGGCTGTGCTGGCTGACTGTGCCCACACGCACAGGGCAGCTGGGTGTCCCCCAGCAGTGTCACCAGTGCCCCCAGTGCCTGTAGGATCCACGCAGGACCTGGGGCTGTGCCGGGGCCTCGGGGCAGGAAATGGGAGAGGTGCGTGGACAAAGAACTGGAAGTGGTTTCTCTGAAGGCTTTTACAAATAAAGTAAAACCAGAATCTCTGTATGTTTTCCTGGATTTGCGTTTATTCACTTGTTTGGTTTTTGAACTCGAGTGGAGGTGTCTAAATTGCAGCTACAGTTCCCCGTTTCCCAGTGAGCATGGAGAGCAGCCGGGTGGGAGCCAAGGGGCAGCCTGGGGAGTTCTCTGGCCTCCCAGGCAAGGCTCAGAGCTCATCCTGCCTCTGTGGTGCTTAGGCAGGAATTTGTACAGTACTGAGCACCTCCAAGGTGCATTTACAGAAAGTAAGTGCACCTTGGGGCCAAGGAGGAATCAGGGATTTTGGGAAGCTTGGCAGTGGCTCTCAGTAGGGAAGGGTGCCTGTGCTCTGGATTTTGGGAAGCTTGGCAGTGGCTCTCAGTAGGGAAGGGTGCCTGTGCTCTGGATTTTGGGAAGCTTGGCGGTGGCTCCATGTAGGGAAGGGTGCCTGTGCTCTGGATTTTGGGAAGCTTGGCAGTGGCTCTCAGTAGGGAAGAGTGCCTGTGCTCTGCAGGTGAGGAAGGAACAGGATCTTCACCCAGCAGCCATGCACTGCTAATGGCACATGCAGCTGCCTGGCTCGTGGGGCTGCCTGACACAATGGGGTGACACTAATTGTAGAACCACAGGAGGGTTTGGGTCAGAAGATACCTTAAAGAGCACTTTTTTCCACCTCCCACCACAGCCAGGGACACCTTCCACTATCCCAGGTTGCTCGAAGCCCCATCCAGCCTGGTGTTGAACAATTGAATATTTCTCATTTTTGTGTTCAGCTCTGAAAGGCAGGACTTTGATCCCAAAAATTGATGTGAAGGCTCTTAACGCTGAAGAACATAGAAGCTGTTGTTTTTCAGCCTTGCTGTGTTCTGTTTCAGCCATAAGCTGCCGTCAGTGGTGCTGGGATCCAGGTGAGCAGGAGTGCGTGGGCCGAGTGACAAGCTCTGCTCCTGACGGTGACAGACTCAGGAGCTGCTCGCCTGTGAGAAGCTGCAGGCGAGATGAGCACGAGCTGGGCTGTGCTGGTTGGGCTGGGGTGGAATTAGCTTTCTTCACAGTGGCTGATTTGGGGCTGTGGTTAGGATTTGTGCTGCACACGGGGCTGATAAAATAGAGATGGTTTTGTTATTGCTGAACAGGGCTTGCACAGAGCCAAGGCCGTTGCTGCCCCTCGTACAGCCACCCTGGGGAGGGGACACAGCCAGGACAGGTGACTCCAGCTGGCCCAGGGGCTATTCCAGTCCATATGGCATCGTACTCAGTAGATAAAGTGGGGGAAGAAGGACAAAGAGGGGCATTTGGAGTGATGGCATTTGTTTTCCAAGGCACAGTTAGATGTGATAGAGCCCTGTTCTCCTGGAGGTGGCTGAACACCTGCCTGCCTGTGGAAGCAGGGATTTAATTTCTTGTTTTGGTTTGTGTGTGTGTGCAGCTTTTACTTTCCCTGTGAAGTTGTCTGTCTCAACTCTCCAGCTTTTGTCCTTGCAGTTCTCTCCCGATGCCGCTGGTGGGGAGGGAGCAAGGGGGCTGTGAGGTTCCTGGCTGCTGGATGGGCTTATACCACCTCATGGGGTTTATTTTATTGAAATCTGCTTGCTGCAGCTGCTCTGTGTGCTGCCTGTACCTGCACAGAGCGCAGGCTCTGCATTAGGCAGATAATGAACTCTGCACATCCTGAGATTACGTGCAGCTGAAAGAGGCTTCTGGTGCCGGGCAGCAGGGGCACAGATGGGGTTTAATACCTCAGCTCCTGGTGCTCTCCATAGCTGCAGCCCTGTGCCCACGGCTGCAGCTCTTCTGCCAGTGCTCCTTGCTGCTCCTGGGGCTCTGGGTGACGGAGCAGGAGCAGCAGGACCCTGCCACGTGCACGGTGACCGTGTCCCTCTGGTGTGTGAGGCTGTGGCTGTGCCCCTGCCCGCCTCAGGGTGCCCCTGGGCAGCAGAGGTTCTCCTCACTGCGGGTGCCCGTGCAGGTGAACGTGCCCTCGCCTGGGTGGGAGGGTCCCTGGTGCCAGAGCTGGCCCCACGTGAGCTGTTGCTGCCCTGCATTGGCCGTGTCCTCCTGGCCTGGTCACTGCCTGCGTGTGTCTGGCAGGGAGGAGCTGGGCTGCTGTTAATGAAGGCGCTTCTCGTTAAGCTGATGGATTGCTGAAGGAGTGAATGCCTGCTCTGACGTACCAGTTCCTGTTTCATCTGCAATAGTCCGTGCTAGTGCAGGATCAGCCAGCCTGGCTTTCTTTACAAAGAATATTTCCTGTGCTCTCTGCAGCTGAAGAAATGAACTGTAGCAAATTACTAGTTTGACTCCCCTTGAGAGTGATGACTGCTCTGTTTTGATGCAGGCCAATAACCTGAGCCATTTATTCATGTGGAAAACAGTCCTTTCCAAAGGCAGACACCCTCGGTGCAGGATTTGTCATAAGGATGCTTGGATGATGGAGTTGGAGAACTCCAGTGCTGGAGCACCTAGCCAGCCTGCTCAAGTCAGCTGGATTCTGGTGCCTTGAGAGCTGCAGACAGTTCCAAAACCTCTTCAGTGGGCCAGAGATGGGATCACAGCTGCCACTGTTTCCTTCCTCCTGTGAGAGGAAGGCGTGGGAAGGAAGGGCTTCACCAGCCTCTCTGCGCTTCCCCCAAGGAGAGATGGCTGGAGGAAGACTGATTTGGTGATGCTCAATTACAGCCTGCTGTTAATTGCTTTATGATTAGAAAATAATCCTCAAAATAAGCTGCTTGGGCACACTTGGGGTGCTGCAACCTCCAAAGATAAATTGTCTTCTGCACTCTGCTGCTGCTGCTGCTCAGTCTGGATTTATGAATGGTTTTATTTGATCCAAAACTTCATTTTTTTAATTATGAACAAGCACTTGGCTTCAGGGGATCTGCCTTGGCTCTCCTTTGAACACCCAGCTTAGCACCCAGGCCGTTCTGAGTCAGCCCACAGGTGTTGTGTTAGTTTAATACCGTGGACCAAGGCAGCAGGAATGCCTGGACCGTGGGGCATCGGCTGCTGCTCCGTGCTGGAAGTGGTTTTTTAAACAGAAATTTCTGAAGCTTCCCAGGGATGAAGTGGGAGTGTGCGAGGGGCTGGGTGGCTGCTCTTGGGCAGCTGGAAGCCCTCGTGTGTGCACAGACACCAGGGCTCTCCCTGGGCTGGCGTGCCCCGCTGCAGAGCTCTGCAGGGACCAGCTGCATGCCGAGCTTCCAGCCTCCCAAGCCCAGGAGCAGCCAGCTGGTTTAAAGCTTGCTCTGTCGCTGGTAGCCCCAGCTTTCTGCTCCCACAGGACAGAGTCCCTGACACTTGCCCTGAGGTTGTTCTGAGCAGCTGGCCCCAGTCCCTGTCCCCATGGAGGAGCCCCCTCTGCCCTGGCGATGGCAGGACCCTTCCCTGGGACCTGTTTGTGTGATTCTTTCTTCCTCCCAGTGAGAAATCCCAAAGAATCCAACCACCCGAGGCCTTGCTCCTACCTCCTCAGCCAGGAAATGCATTTTTTCCTGTTTAGACAAGATCTTCTCACTCTGTAATCTCTCTCTAAAGGGTCAGTGCTTTCAAAGCCACTTGAGGGATATTGTTCCAGGTCCCTGGGCCTCAGGAAGGCTTTCCTAGGTGCAAGGTCATAAACCTGCAAGTGAGATTGTTGTGTGTTCTTGACCATCAGAAGACAGACAGATTCTCCTGCAAGATCAGGTGTGAATTTATACTCTGTTGGCTGCAGGTAACAGAGCCCTGGGGTGAGACCTCCCAGTTTCTGCCAAATACTGGAGGAGTGTTTGAAACCTGCTTGCAGCCCTTCTGGAATACAGCTTTTGGGACAGATGTTCCTGGGTATTGAATCAGCTCTTTGCATTCTGCATTGTGTGGGCAATGCTGAGGATCATTCTGGATGCTGAGTCGGAGTGAATCAGTGTCACTTTGGGTCCCCTGCCTGCAGAAGCAGTGCTGCTGCCATGTCAGCAGCTTTGGAGATGTGATCCTCTTGTGTTTGGCGTTCTTGGTTCACTGTGCTCTATAAGTCACAAACCTCAGCTGGGGGTGGTTTGAAGGTTTTTGATCTGTCCTTCTGTGGTGTTAATGCAGTGTATCAGGAACACAGACCCTGGCTGGTGTCTCCTGCACTCCAGCTCAGCTGGAGTTGATGTGGTTGGTGTGGGCAGGTCAGGGCTGGTCAGTTCTTGGGCAGCTGGAGCTGCTGGGAGCCAGGTGCAGTGATGCTTCTGCAGCTGCTCAGCGGGGCTGGGTCTCCGAGCCCTTCTCTCACAGGGCTCTGTGTCACCAACTTGTTTGTGTGTTCTCTGGTTTCTTCACCTGCAGGCAAGTGGATTCTCCCCTGGACCTCTTCCAGGGCTTCCACACCGTACCCTGCTTGCAGGGCCAGTGTGGTCCCTCCTGCATGCAGGGGTGCAGGTGGGGACTGCCCCAGTTTCTGCTAGGCACGTTGTTCTCCAGGGGTTACACCTTCCTCGGGTCATCAGCCCTGAGCCCAGGGGACTGGCTGTGAGGGCCGGGGACAGCAGTGTGGCAGTGGGGCTGGGGAGGGACTGGCTGTCCCTTGGGCCCTGCAGTGACACTCCCTCCTGTGGGGCAGGGCAGGGGGAGCCTGCAGGGCCAGAGGCCAGGCACTGGTCAGCAGGACCAGGGACTGCTGTGCCTCACAGGCACTGGTCAGCAGGACCAGGGACTCTGCTGTACCTCAAAGGCACTGGTCAGCAGGGCC
>VXBQ01014427.1:40917-60010 GCA_013400175.1 Phainopepla nitens | reverse complement strand
TCACAGGCACTGGTCAGCAGGACCAGGGACTGCTCTGCCTTGCCAGGCACTGGTCAGCAGGGCCAGGGACTGCTGTGCTTCACAGGCACTGGTCAGCAGGACCAGGGACTGCTGTGCCTCACAGGCACTGGTCAGCAGGACCAGGGACTGCTCTGCCTTGCCAGGCACTGGTCAGCAGGGCCAGGGACTGCTGTGCTTCACAGGCACTGGTCAGCAGGACCAGGGACTGCTGTACCTCACAGGCACTGGTCAGCAGGGCCAGGGGCTGCCCTGCCTTGCCAGGCACTGGTCAGCAGCCTGAGCACTTGCAGGTACTCAGGAAAGCCTCTGTAGGGCTGCTCTCAGGGGGAGAATAATCCTATTTTGTAGATTGTGTTCGGAAAGTGGAGGCAGATGTTCTTCACGTGGCGCACTCCGTGGGGACTTGTGGCAGATTAACCTACAGTAACCCACCCGAACAGGGACTCCAGAGCCTTTCAGCCAGACTGGAGATTTACTGTCATCTCTGCAATCCACATGGTGTTGGTCTCAGGAAAATTGCCCCTCTTCCTTTGGTTTGTTTTCCTGGCGTCTCCGATGCCGGGCTGCGGCCGCTGCCGGCTGTGCTGCCAGCGGGGAGCAGGAGCGTTCCTGGCGTCTGCCACAGTAACCTCTCCTCTCTGCCTTTCTTCAGGGTAACAGAAGAGGAGCACAGCTGTTCTCCCAGAGGGTCACCGAGTCCGGGGCGCTCCCAGGCGCACGGCAGAGGACGAGGCTCCTGGCAGAGGCTCCGCGTGCCACCGGGACAGGACAGCACCGGGGCGCGGAGCTGGGAGGCTCTTCTGGTGTGAGGCAGGAGAGGCTTGAGGATATCTTACCCTAGAGTGACAATTTGACCAGTTGGACAAAAATGAACTAGGAGAACAGCAGAAACCACAACTCGGAATGTATTTATTACTTAAAAGTTAGCTATTCTTGATAAAATTTCCCAGATTATTGCTGCTGCTTATTTTACTTACAGATTTCACACACTTGTTAATTTTAAAGCTACAGAACTTTTATTCAATACTGTACTCTGAGAAATGTAATTGGGTCAGGACATGCAATAGAATGAAATCATTGTAGTGTCTTAAGTGCAAAGGACTCACTTTGTGTCTATTAAACCTTGGAAGATGTGCAACACACAGCAGTGTGGCTCTCATTGCATGGTAAGGCTTTCTCGAGTCATTTGCTGCAGAGCAGAGAATCAGGGCTTCCAGGTACATGAACAAGCAGTGCTGGTGACTTGGATGTCTTCGGGTCCTGCCCTTGCTGCGTGCCGAGGGCTCGTGCTGAGCTGCTGCTCCAGCCAGGGAGGGAATCCCTGTTCTGAACTGAGCATGGGCGTGCACTGAGCAGGAACATGTGTGCTCACACTCTGTGAGTGGGACTAAAGGCCCTCTGAACATGTTGGACAGAAGGATCCTCTCCTCTGAACATGTTGGACAGAAGGATCCTCTCCTCACCCACGACCAAGGAGTGATGCACGATTCCAAACCAGCAACCAAAGAGCCTTTTTGCCAAATTCTCAAACGGTTCACAAACTGAAGTGACCTAGGGACAGGATTTTGGAAGTGTATCAGTTCAGTTTTTGGGTTTCATTAGTCTAGCCTTTCTTTGGGTTCCCTCAGCCCAGAGACATTAATTTGAAGTGACCTGTTGTTTGAGATGCTGGAGAAAACAGCTCAGAGTGCCCCTCCTCAGTGCAGTGCTGTGTGGCTGTGGGAGGCTGCCTTGGAGCTGCAGGATCTCTGCAGGGATGCTGCTTCCTGCCAGCTGGGTCTGCTGCAGCCAGCACAGGCATGAACTCTCGCTGAGTTCGGGCTCGGAAATCACACAGGCTCGTGCTTTCCTGGCTTGTGCTGGTTCCACTGTGGGCTTTGAGCGTCAGCAAGACAGGTCAGAGCTTCCCGTTTCAGCAGCAAAGCCCCTCCTGTGCTGAGTGTCAGCCCAGCACTCAGTGAGGGAAATGTGCATCCCCCAGAGCAGAGGAGGGCTGTGGTGTGGGACACGAGCTGCTGAACCAGGACAGCTGCTGAACCAGGACAGCTGCTTCCCGAGCTGCTGCCGTCTTGGTCACCTCTGCAAACAAATCAATGAGCTTCCTGTTTTCCAAAAATAAGTGCAAGAAGGACAGCAGTATCTAGCAGGAGATGTGTTCCTGCACCTTGTGTGCAGCCTTTGTGCCGTGGGTGTTTACCCAGGCGCCCCTGGGCCCTGCCAGGCTGGCAGAGTGCTCCTGTGCTGGGAGTGCTCCTGCTCCGGGAGGAACAGCCCTGCCTTTCTTAGCTCCTGCCTGTCTGGCCTCAGGGGCTCTTTGTGAGGGTTTTTCTAGCATCTTCTCAAGCTAGGCCTGGGCTGACCTGATGGCTCTGAGGTGGTTTTTGTGTTTTCTGCTCACACAGTTGTGCATTGTACAAAATTCCTGCCCAAAAGTGCTGCCAAGCATTTGGCTGTAGCGTTACAGCAGTGAGCTGCAGGGAGGTACAAGCAGCCTTCTGTTCACTTAAAAAATAATTTTAAAAGGCAAACAAGAATAGCCAGGACCCTACTCCTCACTACTCCCAGGAAAAGCACTTGTCTGCTCCCATCTCCAGTGCAGGGCTGCTCCATCACACACGTGGGAAGGCTGCTCCAAGGCTGAAGGAGATGCCAAGGACAGTAGGTGAGTGCTGGCTGTGTTCCTGAGCAGGCAGCCGTGGCACTTGGGTCCCGTGAGCAGGCAGGAGCATTCTTCAGAGCAGCTCTTCAGTCTGCTGGGCGTGAGGGAATTGTGTGATACCTCACATGTGGGGCCACTGATTTTCACTGGGCTTGGGAGGGTTTGCTCAGGTCCGGTGTCCATCTGTCCATCCTGTAATGCTGGAGCAGTCCCCAGGGTGCAGTTGTTCAAGGCGGTGTCCAGCTTTTCCCCACTGTCTCTGCAGTACAGCCCCTGGTGCACAGCAGCCCTGCCAGCTGTGTCACAGCACAGAGACCTGCTGGCCTTGCCCTGTGCCCATGGATGGGCGCGGATTGGCACTGGCAGGGCTCTGCTCCTGCAGGCTGATGGGGGAGTGAGCTCCCGAGCCCGTGCCACAAAGCTTCCCTGTCCCCCTGCAGGCTGCTGTGTGCAGGCAGGCTCCCGCTGTCCTTACACCTGGGCGTGTGACATTCCTGGCATTGCTGTGCCTGTGGAGAGCACACAATGGGCTGTTCCTGCCCTGGCCGCTGCTGCTGAGAGCTCAGGGGAAGTGCCAGTGCCAGCAGCGGGGAGCTCCCAAAGCTGGTCTGCTGCCCTTTGTGCCAGGGGCTGGGCAGGGACCCTCCTCCAGAGAGCCCTGAAAAGTTGGTGTGGCAGGTCTCCTTGTTTTTCCTGTGTCCCTCGTGATGCCTGCTGGTCTGACAGCTGTCTGTCTGTCTGTCTGTCCTAACACCAGCTTAAAGAATGAAACAGAGCAGTGGCATTCCAGTGCTGCAGGTGAGTCACTGGATTCTTGACACCTGACTAAGATGTGCCACAGAGAGTTCCAGTACAAACATGGTGACAGAGAAGATGGTGCTTGGGAGGCAGGTGAGTGCAGGGGACACAGGTGCTGCTCGGACTCACAGCTCAGTGCCAGAGGTGGGCTAAACCCAGCCTTGCACAGCACCAAACCACAGCCCAGCAGTGGGGCTGTGTGGGGGCTGCCAGAGCTGCCCCACTGCTCCTCGGGGAAAAGATGACTCAGGTTTTGGCAAGGCTGAGAGGATGATGAATCTCATAGCAAATTGGTTCTTTGCCTTGGCCATTATGCAGATAAATGAAAATAATTTCTCAGCAAGTGCAAATGCATAAGCCAAGAGTACAGTGATGGTTCATTTCTTAACTGGTTTAAAAAAGCTAATGTGGAAGATTCTAAATACCACTTTTAATAAGGTTGGAATCGATTAATTCAGTCTTTTACTCTGTCAGAGTAGAAGCTGCATTGGGTTAAAAAGTTGAATGTAACATTCAGGAATAGTGAGTGGTCTACAGCACTCTCTGTGCTTCCCAAGCAGTTCCACCCCCTGCATGGGCAGGGACACCTTCCTCTAGACCAGGTTGCTGCAAGTCTCACCCAGCTTGGCCTGGAACACTTGCAGGGATGAGCCAGCCACAGTTTCCCTGGGTAACCTTTGCCAGGGCCTCACCTCCCTCCCAGGGCAGAATTTCCAGTCCCCATCTGACCCTGCTCTCTGTCAGTATCCCATTCCCCCTCGTCCTGTCCCTCCAGGCCCTTATCCAAAGTCCCCTACCATTATTGAAACCAAACCTATCAGTATTTTTTGTAATAACGCTCTTTGCTAATAATCTATAGATTAAATTTTGGAGTGGAGGTGGCAGACCATCATAGCACCTGCTTCTGTCTAAACCTGTGATGTTTCCCTAAAGCTTCTCCTCTTGCCTCTCTTCCAGCTTCAAGATTTCTGTTCTCTGTTCCCTCCTTGGGCACTTCCCAGGGATCCTGGGAAGCAGTTTTGCACTGATCTGTCCTCCTCGCCTGGCTGTAGCCTCACTGCAATAGTCCTTCCTGAGCCTGAAGTGTTCCTTCATGAGGAAATGGAGCTTTAAATGTGAAAATAGCTTTATCCTGGCAAAAGAGATACCTGCTCTTCTGGAATGTGGGAATTTTCTTGTTTTACTAGATCTTCAGGTTACATGCTGTCCATTTTTTTATTCCTGCCTGTGCCAGAGGACTTCCCAGCAGCTCAGTGTGTTTTTCTCTGTGTCTCAGGATTTGTGGCTCTGCTGTTAGACCAGGGAGCGACCTCAAGCATCAGTAGCCAGTGGAGCTGGGTGCCCTGCCCCACGCCCTTCTCAGCCCTCAGCAGGGCCCCGAGGCCAGGGGGCCTGGACCATCCCTCCGGCCTCCCTGGCTGCCTCCTCCTGGCGTGCCCATCCCTGCCTGCAGCCCACGGAGCTGGGCCCTGTTCTGTGCCTCCAGCCTGCCTGGCTGCACAGGAGGGACCAGCTGGACACGGGGAGCGGGGTGGGCCGAGCATCTCAGGGAGGCAGGCGTGGCTGCCCAGCTCTCCAGGGTGGCTCAGGCCAGCACCGTGAAAGGGCAGCCTGCTTTAATCCAGTCGAACGTCTGTCGTGTGTGGAAAACACTTCCTTTCTCCTAAACTCTTCTTTTCTTAAGTGCATCTTATAAAACCCAGAGTTGGGCAAGTTGTTTTTAAAGCAGATTTCTGAGGGAAAGCACATGAGCTGCAAGCTGGTTTGCATTAGACACCAAAACCTAGAGCATTTGGCTTTGATAAGCGAGGCCCAGCATGGCTTGAGGGAGAACAGAGCTGAAACAGGGAATTCTGTAGCTGAAACAGGGAATGCTGAGGGCAGCTGAGCTGCCTGTGCAGCAGCCCCTGCTGCTGGCTCTAGGCAGGGAGAGGGCTGCTTTTCCTTGCTGGAAGTCCTTGGTACCGATGGAGTAACACTGAAGGAGATGGAGATGGCACGGGGGACAAAGCCCTGGTCCCGAGGGGCCACCCTCAGGAGATGGAGATGGCACAGGGGACAAAGCCCTGGTCCCGAGGGGCACGGGGGACAAAGCCCTGGATCCGAGGGGCGCAGGGCCCGGCCGTGGGAGCAGCGGGGCCGGCTGTGGCAGGGCTCAGCCAGCACAGCTCATCCCCCTGTGTCAGAAATCCCGGGGTCCAGCAGGAGCAGGGAAAACTTCTGGGGCCAAATCTCCTGAACCACAGCATCTTTCCTGTGTGCCTTTGCCCCGCGTTGGGCGGAGGGGTGTCCCAGGGGCTTGCCAGGCGAGGCAGGGCAGGCACTGGCACACCCTTGGCTGGAATGAGGCTGCGCTGCTGCTGCTGGCAGCCCTGGCACGGGGACGGTGCCACCAGGTCACTGGGGCCACGTGTGCTGGCTGCTGAAGGGGAAGGTGGCTGTCGGGGGAGAGGCTCGGGCTGGGCAGCGGGGCGGAGGGCGGAGGGGACGGCCAGGGGAGCCCCGGTCCAGCGGCACCCGGAGCACCAGGCGTGCCAGCCCCGCGGCCCCGCACGGCCCCGGGATCAGGCTCCGGAGCAGGGGTCCCGCTCCCTGGCAGCTCGGTCTGGTTCTGCGGCTCCCGGCCGCCTGGGGTGCGTGGGGATGCTGCGTGCTTTGATTCCTCCCACCACTCTTCCCCCAGCCAGCCCTGTGCCGCGCGGCGCCGTTGGCAGGAGCTGTAATGGTTCTGGAGGTTTTAATTTGCGCTGGGTGTGAGCTAATGAGCGGCTGGGATCAGGCTCTGCCGGTCCCCGCGTCCTGCCTGCCCGGCACCGCGGACACAGCCCAGCCCGGGGCAGGGGACCCGTGATGCTGGTGACACAAAGGCGCCACAGGCACCAATATCTGGATCAATGAGCTTTAAATAAGAATCTTCATGTTACTGCAGCCTCTCCAAACCCTAATTATTTATAATTTCCACAGTTGAACCTCTGTTGCTAAAGAAAAATTGAATTTTCCCAGCGGCACAGAGGCTTGGCTGATGAGTCACGGCGCTTCGTTAGCTAATCTTAGACCCACTGTGAATTACTCACTGGCTGCTGATACAGAGTAGGCTGAGAAAATGCTCGTTTGGAGTGGATAATTTTGGAATTTGGGTCTCTTGCCTGGCAGGAGAGGGTGTGAGTGTGCGGGGGTTCAAAGCCATTATGTGGGTGCATGCTGGTCTCCCAAGGGAGTCCTAACACGTAAAAAGCTCAGAGCCTGTGCTGCTTTCTCCAGTCAGAGCCATGGGTGAATTTCAGTCTGTGAGGATGTTTTAAAATTGGGAATAACTCGGTGTGAGTCCGTGCTGAATGAGATGGGTCAGGTAGTTGGGGTAATGGCCCCAGTGTGAGGGATTCGGGGAGGGCAGGGTTTGTTTTGGGAACATTAAATGTTGAAGTTGGTAATGGGGGAGCACAAAAGTGAGTTTGGGGTGGGATTCTTGAGGGTGTCGCATGCAGGGCCTGGAGATGGACTCAATGATCCTTGTGGCTCCCATCCAATGCAGGAGATTCTATGATTCTATGAATTCTGTAGTTTTTAGCATTTCTCTAGTGTTGATATTCTGAAGTTCCCCAAAAAGGTGCCTGAGGAAGCAAGATCACACATGTTCTCTGTGAAACGGAAAACATAATGGGATCATGAGCCCCAAATCCCTGAGTGCTCCCTGTCCCTGTGGGCAGCACCTCCCTTGCTCTGGCAGCCACAGGGCAATGCCCAGCTGTCAAACTGCAGGACCTTGCAGGACCTTTTGGGGTGGTGGGAGGCATTTCCTAGGGGAGCAGCAGGGAATTATTCCTGCTGCTACAATGATTTTTATCTTTCTTTTTATTATGGCTTGTGTGTGTGCGCACATAAAATTTCATCAGCATTTTCCCAAGTGGTTGTTCCCATCATGGCTTGAACTAACAAAGTTTATTACAATATACAGGTAATTTTTCTCCCTGGTGCCAGACGCTGTCAGCTGCTAGTTTGTGCTGCCAGCTCAGCCTCAGGGGATGGTCCCTGACACATGAAACAGCTCTTGGTATGATAATTGCAGCAATTTCAAGAAACAGGAGTAGGGGTCTGGGCAGGAATTGCCTTTGGGAACATCTGTTTCACCTTTCTGTCTATGACCTCTTTCTGAAAGCATCTTTTCAATCGAAAAAAACAGCTTGTTCAGTATAACCCAGTCTTGGAGTGACTGACAAATGGCTGTGAGAGCTACACAAGTGCCACTTCTCCTGTACAAATGGTGGGAAAAAGGTGGTCAGGCTTTGGCAGGGGCTGCCCAGGGAGGTGATGGAGTCCCCATCCCTGGAGGTGTCCAAGGAATAACTGGAAATGGCACTCGGGGCTCTGGTGTGAGTGCCCAGGAGGGGATGGGTCACAGGGTGGACTCGATGGACTTGGAGCTCTTTTCCAGCCTCAGTGTTTCTGGGATTCTAAGAGAGCTCCCTGGCCTGTGTGTGCCCCCCTGCTCACAGGCTGCTAAGGCCAGCTTCTGAGCTCCATGCAGTTGTAGCTGCACCGGGTTTGTTGCGTTCAGAGACCTGAAATCCACGACATTCCCAAGAGGCATTCCCAAGGGAAGTCCATGTTGCGTGGGAAGGGCCCAGCTCCAGCTCTGCTCTGCTCTGCAGACCCCTGGGCTCTGCTCAGGCTGCCGTGCCAGGCAGAGCCAGCACGGAGGAGCCAAAGGAGCCGAATCTGGCTGCGGGGTGCAGAGGGGAGGGGCGGTGAGACACGGGGACCCTCCGTGCCCCGGCCCCTGCGTGTGTGCAGGGGCTGCTCCTGCCCAGTAGCCCTGTGTGGGGAGAAAAGCAGCAGCTCCTGCACGCAAAATGCTGTCCCCTCCTTCGTGCAGGCTGCAGAAGGGCCCAGCGGAGAGCTGGTGCTTGGCTGCATTAAACCTGCTCCATAACACTGTTCCCTGCTGTGCCTGCTCCCAGCCTCACTCCTGTGCCAGGAGCCTGCTGCTCCTGTCACCAGGGCAGCTTTGCACCCTGATTTAATTCATCCTTGTTCCAAGGTTAAACTGCTCTTCCCGTGACAGATGTTAATTATCAGCTGTAATTAATGGGTTCCCAAGCCCCCTCCACTACAGGCTGAGTTATGACCAGCAGTTCAGAGCAGCTCCTTGCACGGTGGTGATGGATGCTCTGGCTTGGGTGGTGCCACCAGCATTTCTTTTATTAGGAATCACCAATGTCTCTCTGGGAAGTGTGGAGCAGCATTCTTTTTAGAAAAGCATTTTTTGTGTGAGGCTTTGGGCTTTTCCCTTTGCTACAAGTCAGCAAACAGAACTGCTGTTTACCAGTGCTGCCCTTGCAGAACAGGACCTGCAGCTCTCTGCGTGGGGGTACAAGTGGCTGTGGCCAGCAGCCAGAGCCTCCATCCTTCAGGAATTTACGGGTGCAGAAATCTTTCCTTCTGCAAGTATTTTGCATCTGGTGCAGGAGAAAAACCCGGACGCGTTTCACGCCCAAATGGGTTACCCTGCTGTTGCTGCAGGTTTTGGTTTGGCTGAACGGGGAACGTGCAGTGCTCTGGGCAGGGACGCAGGCACAGCCCCGGGTCCAGCTCGGCCGGACCTGCCCGGCCCAGGGAGCCTCAGGGATGAGGGCTGGAGCCAGCCCAGGCCGCAGGGACACGGCAGGGCCCGGAGCTGCAGCAGCCACGGGGCCACAAGGGAAGGGCTGGGGCTGCCGGGAACCGAAGGTGCAGCCTGGCCTGCAGAAACCAACCAGAAAGAGAAGTGAGGTCATGCCGAGACACATCCCTGACCAATTGTGCTGTTTTCCTGTCTAGAAAATATGTCCTTACTGCTCCCATCCGCTGCTGGGGCGGGCAGGAGCGCTGTCCCCATGCCAGCACGGGTCCTAGCCATGCCCTCTGTGGCTGGCACAGCGTTCACAGGAAGCGTGGAGAGCTCAGCTCAGGGCCTCAGCTCTCACCAGACAGCCCTCAGCAGGCTCGGGGCTGTCTTACATCACACAGGGGCCGCGTCACATCGCATCTTCAGCAAAACAGCACTGCCAGAAGGGATCAGACGGCATCTCTTAGAAACTTCCTCATCCCTGAGAGACTGGAAGCAACTCTGCAGCGTTGCAAATGTTAACGTCCGCAGTGGCAACACACCCTCCTCTCACTGAATTGCTTTAAAATACAGCAGCGAGCCATCACATTCCTGATGTCTTGGAGAGGAAGTGCCACTTAGGTCAATAAACATTTGTTTGCAACAGAACTGAAAAGCCGGACAAATATAGGGAGCCTGTTATTCCAGTGACTCAGGTCTCTGGCTGAAAAGCAATAAATTAACTAGAAATCTAGTTTATGTACTAGAAGTTGGGCATTTCAGACATTTCGTTTTGGCCTTTCAAGGCTTTGTTAACTAAATCCATGTACTGGCAATAATTTGTTACGGTTCTTGCAGTTGTCTCTATCAGGTGTTCCAGCCAGGTGCAGCTGCAGAGGCAGCACAGCCCCCTGTCCTCGGGAAGCCCAGCACCACTGGGTTGGATCTCAGCCCAGAGGACATCCTGAAGGTGGAGGGAGAGAAAAAGGGAGCTGGAGAGGCTGGAGGGCAACAGGGGAAAGAGCCTGTGCTTCTCCAGGGAGGAGACCGAATGACGGGTTTTATTTGCCCTTTGATGTACTCAAGTCTCTCTCCCTTCTCAGACATGAAGATGGGAAGTGAATGTCTCTTTGAGACACAGGTTTTAGCTGGGTGGTTTTGTCGTGGGTGCCGGGACTGAGGAGAAGAATTCAGTGGTATTGGAATTCTGAGCATCAGCAGTGCTGTTTCCCTCATGACACGTTTTGAGGGGACTCCGGCAACCCAGAAAGGAGCTGTGCTGCAGAAGTCCTTGCCTGCGTTGTTTGCTGAAGCTCCTCTGAGCGCAGGGAGGGCAAGGGGTCCCTCGGGGTGCTGAGGTGGGCTCCCCTCCATCCTCGGATCTTTCTGTGGGATCCAAAGGACCTGCCCGAACGCGGGGCGCCGGGGCAGGCTGTCAGGGCACCGCGGCCGGGCTCCAAGCCACCTGCCAGCCCCCGGCAACCTGTGCCCGCTGGAAACCTGACGCTTCCTCCCAAGAGGGAATTAGGAGGAGAACTAAATTTAGATGCTGTTGCTTGGGGAGCACGGTAAATGATAGCTGAGAGCTGCTGCTCCACGTGCAGCCCGTGCCGGGCTCCTCCCTGGGGCGGCTCTGGGGCTGGGAGCCAGCAGGAAACCCCGCTGGAACCGTCCGTGGGTGACGAGCAACAGCACAGATGGAGCTTCCATAAATCACGGGTTTGCAGTCACGGTGCCTGAGAGCTGTGCTCTCCCATAAATCAGGACTAGAGAGGAGCTGGGAGGGCTGCTGGCCGCTGCCGGGCCCGCGCTCGGCGGCCCCCGGGCTCCGCGGGCAGCGTCCGGCCGGGCAGGGCCGGCACCGGGACTGGGCTGGGGGCGATTCTCCCAGCCGGGAACACGGACAATACATGCCTGTGTGGAGTCGGGAATCAACAAATGAGGCTGCCAGCTGGCTGTGCTCCAGCCCAGCTGGGAGCTCCACCTTGCTCCCAAAACTTTCTGAGGTCCTAACCAGAAAACCTTCTCACCTTGAGCAAATTATTCCCTGCCTTTCTTGTGCTTCTGTTTTTTGCCCCATTTGCCACTCGCTGGACAGGCTGATTGCAGGTGGCCGGGGTTTGGGGGCTGTGAATCTACCAGTATTTCAGCTGAAGCACACAGAGGATCTGTTTTGTGAGCCGGTCATGTTTTCTAGTTAGTTTTCTGGTCAGGAGGGTGCAGTGCAGGGGTGCAGTGCAGCTGTCCTGGACCAGCTTGGCAGCTCCAGCAGGAACGCCCCACAATCCTCACAAGAACACAGTCCATGATGGAGTCAGTGATGGCAGGTGCTGCAGGGTGATGCACAGGAGTCTTTGAAAGGGAGAAGAAAATCTCCTCTCTCAGTCCTGCCCTCCTCAGCACTGCTCCAGCGCTAATGAGATGGGACGTGCTGACAAGCCAGGCTGATTAGAGGTACATAAGCTGCTAGCAGGACAGCCTTCGTGATGTGCCATGATTGGAACTCCACTTGCTCCAGTGTAATCTGGCTTTACAAGCAGGGATGGGTTTCCTGATAGTGGCCTTGGTTTTCAGCCTGAAGACAGGGGAATGAGCGGGGTTTTCTGGACAGCTGCGGCTGTCCGTCCATCACGTGCCCACATGACACCTCGGGAGCTGGCTCCCAGGGCCCTTTTCTTGTCTTCTGTCAGTCTGAGCCCTGGGGAGCAATGGCTGGCAGCACCAGGACATCTCCACACTTACACCCCGCTGGTGACACATGGCAAAGCCACGGAGCTGAGTCACACCTGGTGCAGCTCCGGGATCTGGGCCCTCACCCCTCCCGCAGCAATCACACCTCACCCAGAGGGAACAGAGTTCTTCTGCCACCGCTCTTAACCTCTTCAGGTGTTGCAGAAGCACAGACAACGTTGTTGCCCCAACTGGCAGAAGAGAAGGGTTGGGTGGCTGGAGGCAGCTGAGTGGTGCCTGTGGGAGCAGGGATGGGTGGGAAGCTGCACCCCGGGGTGTGGGGCAGGTGGCCTCGGGATGCCGTGGGGCTGTGGGAGCTGCACGGGGAGGAACCCTGGGAGTTTCTGTCCAAACAGTCGATGGCAGCACAGAGCAAACGCAGCTCAGCAGAGACACAGCTAACCTGGAAAGAGAAACCGTGTCTGCAAACAGGGTATTCCTGGCAAACAGGAAAGCATCGCTGAGTGTGATGGGAAGGTCAGGGATGAGCCACCTGAGCTAAATGCTCCATAAAGCTCTAGCCAAGAACTCAGTATCTACCAAGGCCTGTGCTCCTGCTTGGGACTTGGCCCTAGGAATCTTGGCCAGGAAGTTTCCAAGGGAGAAAGTGTTACTGTCTTTAGTCCTTTGAGTCGCTAGAGGAGAAGTTTCATGAAGTTGAGGACCACGTTTGAGAGTTGATCTCTGCTGGATGTGAGTCTGAAGGGCAATATGTGCCTGGCCACCAGTGCATTGCTGGCTGAGTTATGTCCCCTGTCATCTGTAGGAAGCACAGGTCTTAGGTTTAAGAAAAGGAATTGGAGAAGGAAAAAAAAGACATTTCTATGCATCAACAAAGCAAAGTTTTCCTTTGAAAGAATCCAAGCAGTGGCCTGACATCTGCTTCGAAAGGGAAGAGTTTTCCTTCCTCAAGCAAGCAGTGGGTCCTGCAGCTCCCACTGCCACCCTGAGGGCAGGGCGCTGTGTCTGGGCTGGCTGGAGGTCGTGGGCCATGACAGCAGCTCTCCCCTCAGTGGCCACGCTGCTGCTCCCAGCTGGGTCCCCAGGCCTGACCCTCACACACGGAGCACGCTCCTATGGGCTGCTGGAACGGGGAGCCCACTGTTTACTTGGTGGTGTTCTTATCTGGGGCTGTCTCAGCACCCTGTGTGCTTTGGGTGACTCATGGCTGCACTTCAACAGACAAAGGAGTTAAAGGGACAAACAGGAGGTTTGGTTTTCACCCATCTGTGAATGGGGAGAGGAAAGGAGAGCTCTGCTTGAGTTTGAGCAGTTTGCTGACAAGGCAGGGTGAGTGCCAGGGTGATAGGAATGAGCCTGTGCTTGCTCTGCATCTGGACGAGGCAGCTCGAGAATTCAAGGATTTTTTAAAATATTCTGTTGCCTTTTATTTTGCCCTTGCTTGTTTTTTTTTCCATGAGATGCTGAGGTTTCATCTGTCCAGGAACTCAGTATGGAAACTATAAATAGCTGTGACAGGGTCTGAAAGCTGAGCGAGTGAGAGCAGAGGAGATTTATGGCCGGGCTGGTTAAACCCTTGGCTGCTTGTGAGCACTGCCTGTGCTGCAGTGCTGTAAAGCTCCAGGAGGAGCTGCCTTCTGTGCAGCTCCAGCAGTGCAGTCCAGGGAGAAACCACACACTGACACTCGCTCCTTCTACACTTGGGAAAAGTGGGGGACAAGCCACCATTGCCAGCACTCGTATTCCAGCATCCAGAGGTCAAGAGTAGGCTTTGATAGCTCTTGTTTGGCCTGGTGGGGATGAGTTTTGTGCTCCTCACACGTGTGCACAGCCTGTGCTTGGTTTCCCATTGAGGGGTGGCTGATGGAGGGAGCCCCGAGGGCCCACGGGGACTCTGGGATCCTCCTCGTGCCTGGGCACAGGCCTTGGGGTCTGGGCCAAGCCCCTGCCCCACACTCTGCTCCTCTCCCCTCTGTCCCTGCAGCGATGGCATGGGCTGCTCACTCACATGGACATGGCTCACTCCTCCACTGCAGAATAGGGCCCTAAAGTCTGACTCATTTTCTCTGCAAATTCATCACTTACACACAGAAATATCTGTTTCAAAATAGGCTTGGAAAGGGAAAGGGACTGTCTTTTATGTACTTGTTTATTTACTCATGGGTGAGGTTTATTTGTCCCCTGGGTTTATCCCAGGCCATAACCACCCTGTTTGTGGCCATTTGCCATCAGGTGTTATATTTAGCCACTCGTATGTGATGGCAAATACACTGTGGCTTCTGCTTTCAGCAGTGGCAAGTGCTATTTCTAAATATCGCAGATCCTGGAGACGTAGGAGAGTATTGGAAATGCTGTGGTTTGGGGGAAAGCTGCAGCTCTGCATCTCACTAGCCAGTTTCCACACGTCTCTTGCTCAGAGCTCAGTGATCTGCTGTAGCAATTCCTGAGCAGCCTGAGACTGGGCCCGACATTGCTTGGCTGTTGGGAGTGTGATCCAACAGCAAAATGCTAGGGTTCAAAGGACACACTTCTAAAGGACAGCAAAAGGAAGATTTTTCTAGCAATAAAACCCAGACTAACCATCCCTCTCCACAGTACCAGGAATGTGAGACTGGAGTGTTTGCTTTCCTTAGGATTCATTCTCCCTACTGGAAGGATGTGTGAACAGACCTACCAGGCACCTGGGCCACACACTGTGTGAGTGTGACCGTCCCACTGCTGAGCACACCTGTGCTCTACACACCCAGCTTGGCATCTGCCTCGTGCTGAGCTATGAATGTGCATAAAGTTATAGAATAACCCAAAAGCAATGGGAAGTTGGTATCTATGAGCCCCGAGGCTGCTTGCTCACCCACATGTGACACTGGCTGTGCTGCAGAGTTTGTGGTTGGTGCTCACTGTGCACCAGACCCTCCTGCCTGGGCAGAGACTCAGCTCTGGACACCCAGTGCTGGGGCAGAAGCAGCCTGTGCCAGCACAGCCTCCCCAGAGTGCACGTCCATGCTGTGGTAATTCCAATAATAATAATCATAAATGATAAAACCCAGCATGTTTTATTGAGAGGCCACATACAAATGGAAGGGTCAGCATGTTTGGAACTCGTAGAAGAAATGTTCTTCTCATAGAGTATTCTATCCCTTTGGAATTCACGTACGGAGGAGATCTAAGCACATAGCTTGGCTAGAATAAAAAGCAAAACTTTGGCAGGATCACTGTGTGTCCATTTATAGCATCTGGGGCTGTGCAGGCTCTGGCCAGTTGCATCTGCATAACCGAAGAGCCCACACCGGGAGGAGGAGGCTGCAGCATGGGCAGAGGATGGGAGCAGGATGGGCAGGGAGCCAAATCTGCCTGGGGCAGCTCAGGTCACAGGCTCGCTTGGAAACACGGCCGATCCTCAGCGAAGGCGTAGGTTAAACTGGGAAATCGTTGGGTCACGGCTTTTGGATAAGGGTGAAAAGAGAAAACGGGAGAAACCCGACTGGGTTATTTCTGGTCGCTCACCTCTGTGGTGTTTACAGTCTGGGAACGGCCGGGGCCAAGCGCATCCCAGCGCAGCCTCTGCCCCTGCCCAAGGGAACATCATCATCTTCTTCATCATCATCATCATCTTCGTCATCATCATCATCATCATCATCATCATCATCATCTTCATCACCATCATCATCATCATCATCTTCCTCCTCCTCCTCCTCCTCCTCCTCCTCCTTGTGCTGTGGAGCAGGAGGGAGCCTGGCTGGTACTTCCCCAAGGAGGGTTGTACTTTCAGTGAAGTCACTGGTTTTGTTACAAAAACAGGATAAATCTGCTGTTCTGCTTTTGTCCACAGTCCGTCCCATGAAAATATCGAACTGATATGTAGGAAAATATGGCTTAGCATGTCCAAAGGTGTGTGCCACATCAAACCCCCTCTGGGGAAGGACAGGGCGTTCCAAGGGCTCCCCTCAGCCCTGTCAGCTCCTTGGCCTCTCAGGTTTCTTCAGCCCCGTTGTGATGGGGGCGAGACACCCATGAGGCACATGGGAAGTTCCAGCTCACGCCAAGTTTCAAGAAATTTTGATAAATAAAAGAATTCTACAGGCCTCCCAGGGCGGCTGGTGACCAGCTCAGGCTTGCTCAAGTGCCCAGCTGAACTCACCAGGACAGGGCAGAGTGCTGTCCCTACCCCTAGTGACACCCAAACACAGCCTGGCGCTGTCACTGTTGCAGATCGGGGGGACTGCCATAACATTTCTGAAATTAAACCCACTTTGGGCTTCAAGCAGTGAAATGCTCCTTGTGCCCCTGGCTGGCACCGCTCCCGGCCCTCGGTGGTGGCCGAGGGGACAGAGTGTGGTGTTGCAGTGTCCCCAGCCCTCGGTGGTGGCCGAGGGGACAGAGTGTGGCCCCGCAGTGTCCCTGGCCCTCAATGGTGGCCGAGGGGACAGAGTGTGGTGCTGCAGTGTCCCCAGCTCTCAGTGGTGGCCGAGAGGACAGAGTGTGGCCCCGCAGTGTCCCTGGCCCTCAATGGTAGCCGAGGGGACAGAGTGTGGCCCCGCAGTGTCCCTGGCCCTCAATGGTGGCCAAGGGGACAGAGTGTGGCCCCGCAGTGTCCCCACGGCACAGGCAGACCCCACACCCAGTGTCCCAGGCCCGCTGCCACCACCCTGCAAGATCCTCGGGCTGCTGAGGCTCTGCTGGGCCTTCAGCTCCCGGCGCTGTTCCCAGTCTGCTGGATTCCTTGTGTCATTATTATCTCAGCCACCCCTCACCGTTCTCAGTTTTCCTTATGAGTCACTAAATATTGTATGATTTATACAGCTGTGTTTTGGGTTTGCAATAAGCACCCAACTGAAGGCCTAAACCTGGATTTCTGTGGAATCAGGGAGTCCAAAAACTGCTCACAGGCCATGTGGAAAGGGCAGGACAGCCTCAGAGCCCAGATTAGATTGAAGGGTTGGCTTTGCACTCTTCAGGAGCACTTTATTTCCTCCTGGCCTCCTTCCTCTTCTTCCAGTCCATAACATAAAACATTTTGAAGAAGGAAAAGATGATCCAGTGCACCTCAAATCAGTGAAGTTGTTGTTTACAAGTACAGAAACAAGATGGCTGCATGGAAGGGTCCCAAAACTCCAGTTCTTTGCAATAAAAATAGAATTTAGGGGACTTGCTGTGTAAAGTTGTTTTTCACAGCTATAAAAAGAAAATGGAAATGTTTCCCCTTGGTACATCTACATCCTTCCCACTAAATAAATGATTTCCTTTTCTCCTTGCTGATTAGGAAGCTCTCCTCTGGAGGTTGGCTTTGATGTCTCAAGAAAAGAAAAATCAAATTAGCAAATCTACAGGAAAGAATTAGCATGGCCCCATTCCCTGGGCCTGGAATGAGGGATTAACCCTCTGACTGATTCCTGCTGGCTTCAAGCAGGCCAAGGAAATGGGAGTGCAGTTGGCTTCGAGTCCCCAAGGTCAGACCAACAGGGTGACCAGGAGTGCTGCCAGCAGCCTTTGGGGCTGTCGTGTGCAGTGTCACACACTGCTGTCACTGCTGTGGGACGGCCACTGGGCATCCCTCCATCCCCACTGCCACCACCTCAGCCCCCCAGCGCAGGGGCCTGAGCCCAGCTGGGCCACTTCAGCATACAACAGGGCTCCAGTGACCAACAGACTGGTGTGACAGGAGCTGAGGGAGCAGGAGCTGAGGAGAAGCTGTGGTTAGAACGTATTTGCTGTGTATCCTTCCTCCCTGGAAACCTCAGCTGGCTTAGTTCTACCTCATGTGCTTGGGGCTGTTCAGTCTCTGTGACAGGGGCAGGTGGAAGTGCTCTGGGTTTCCCTCTCTGGACAAGCAGCACTGCTCCAAGCCATGCCCGAGCATCCCCCTGCAGGCCCTGCCCCGGGGGCACACGCACCTCTGGGGCTGGGACAGGGCACTGCCCTCCGCTCCCAGCCGTGTTTTGGGGCTGAAGCAGAGCTCCCACTCAGATTTGTGTGGAACCAGAATTGCCCTTGACAGCCAAGCCCTCATTGATGCCCAGGGGTGGCCTCACCACATCCCCGCTCCCACTGCTGGGACCTGATCCCTGTCCCATGGGGTGTCCCCCTCCCCATGGGGTGGCAGGAGCAGCAGGAGCCCATCAGCCCTCCCAGGCCAGGCAAGAGCAGCACATTCAAGGTCTGTGTGTGAGCACTGTTCTTCCATTCCCTCTCATTAAGCAAAGCCTCTGCCTTGTTTATCTGAGCTATAAATAGTTTCCCTGTGTCTGCATTTGCTCTCACTGTGGTCACTGACGGGCAGAGTTGGGGTTTGGGGATGGGGTTTTAAACCTGATGGGGTTTTTGCCTATTGCTGGTGTCAGAAGGGAGTGCAAAACCAGATGAAACACATAGAGATTATATAGAGAGATGTAGAAATGTGTCTAAAAATAACCGTGGGCCGCGTCGGGCAGCAGGCACCAGTGCTGCCCAGGGCAGCGCGGTGCTGTGACGGGGACAGCCCCATGATCCCCACTGCTGGCAGGCAGGACGTGCAGAAATCCCTGCTCCGGGAGGCCCCTCCAGGACACTGCTGGCCCCTCCAGGCACACGGACGTGCTGCTCACCGGCAGCTCTGCAGTGAACATCAAACCTGCTCCAACCTCCCGCCCCACGCAGGAGACACCGGGGGGCTGCAAACCCACCCTGAGCAGGGGTGGAGCTGGTGCTCAGGTGAAACCCAGGTGTTGTGGCTTTGGTGGGTGCTGATCTGCATCTCGTGCCGTCCTGGCCGGGGGCCAGGGCTGTGGCCGGCTCTGGAGGTGGACACCAGCAGCTCCTGGCTCCCTCCGGTGGGAGAGGATGCCCAGCTCCAAGGGCTGCTGGCCCTGCCTCGGAGCACCTGGAAGGGCTCGGACAGCACAGACCCGGGCACACAGATGGAGCCACTGTGGGGTCACTGGGCAGGAGATGCCGTGAGGAAATGGAAAATCCCGGAGCGGAGGAGGCCGAGGCTGATTCCTGCACACGCGGCCATGCCTGAGTAGAGCAGAGGAATTTTGGCTGATCGGTGCTGCTGGGCGGGGGGAGCCGCTTGGACAGGCCCGGGTAGGGAATTAGCATGTGGGTAATTCCCTGCCAGGTATTAGTAACGCGTAAGGGTGGAGTAATGGAAAATGCAGAGAGCTGGCACACTGGCTCCAAAACCTGCTTGACAAGAAATCACCTCGGGCTGCTGGAGGTGGATCATTGGCGAGTCTCATTCATGGACGGGTGGGGGGGACGGGCGGATTAGGGCTCTGTGAACAGACTCCTTTGTCTGGAGAAACGACTGTGATAATGGAGATATTCCCCTCCCTCTTGGGTGTGTGTGTAAGCACCACGGG
>VXBQ01014427.1:19203-30791 GCA_013400175.1 Phainopepla nitens | reverse complement strand
AGCCGGGGAGAGCCCGAGAGAGCTGGGGAGAGCCGGGGAGAGCTGGGGAGAGCCGGGGAGAGCCCGAGAGAGCCGGGGCTCCCGCCGGGCTCGCAGCCCCGCGCTGTGCCGAGCATCCCATCTCCTGGCCGCAGCCCGGAACAGCAAGCGAAGAGCTCGGAGCCGCAGCACGCCTCGGGAATGCTGCAGGAAAGCAGACTCCGCTGTTTTGTTTTATTCGCACAGAATGTTAATCCCCTGGAAAATGCCGATTTTGATTTTTATTTTTATTTTTTGTAAGGAGGGAGGAGTGATTTGGCTTCCTCATGTGCCTCAGATGCTGGAGAAGAGCTCGAGAGCCATCAGAACGTGTCCCTCGGGCCGTGGTAGCTGCCGAGCTCAGCCAGGGCACGGCGCAGGGCTCTCCGCCCCGGGGAATTGCTGGCAGCGGCAGAGCTGCGGCCGGAGCCCAGGCTCCGCTGGTCCCAGCACGGCCGGTGGGGAACTCGGACCCAGAACCAGACATTTCCCGCAGAGGGTCTCCAGGAGCTCCTGAGGAGGACCAGGGCCCTCGGCCCCGCAGCACTGCTGGGGCCGTGGTGCTGCCAAGTCCCCCCGTGCTTTCCTCCCCACCAGCTTTGCTGTTCGGGGCCAGGTGGTGACACGTGGCCGGTGCCATGTGGGTACCTGAGGTCACACCATGCCGCCCCGGCTGCTCCTGCTGCCACCCACCTGCCTTCAGAGGGTGTGTGATGACTGCAGTGCCACCCCCTTGAGGGGAGGCGTGTCCTGCTCACGGAAAATGTTATGATCAGGCAAAGTTTTGAAAGAAGAAAATTTTAACAAGTAGGAAATACTACCTGCATCCCATCTTGTCCTGAGAGGAAAGGTTCACAGAGCTCCTGCCCTCATGGCTGTTAGATTTGTTATCCTTGAGTGTGACAGGGCACACATCCATGAAAACAGAAACCAGACACACAGCTACCCAACACGGGGCACAGGGAAGCCCTCACACCACGTGGCCTGAGCTACTCGAGCAGGGTGGGTTCAGTCAGAGGTGGGCAGCAGCAGCACCGCCTCTTCTTGCCTTCACCTGCCCCTGTTCCACCTCACCAAACATCACACACCTCTGGCAAAACAAAACTAAACCATGGACGGCCATTGGAGCAGGTCATGGGGGACTGTGCCACCGGGAGCCACCAAGCAGTGATTCACCAGAGGCTCAGTGCTTTTCCTTGCAGTTCTGGCTCATGCTCTGGCCGTCCCTGCTCGGCAGCTGCTGGCTGCTGGTGCCCCATACACAGGGCTGGCTGCTTGGAGCCTGTGTGCCCTTCGAGTCACGTGCAGAAGGACTGACTGGAGATGGTGCACAGAGATTTTCCACAGAGAGACCATCCCTGCCTGGAGCAGCTCTTGGTGCACAAAGGCTTTCCTCTCAGCAGGAGGATGGGCGCAGGGCTATGGGCAGGGAGCGCCCGGCAGCGAGAGGCAGGAGGTGCTGCCAGCACTCAGGGCACTGTGCTGCAGCTCCCCGGCCTGAGGTAACTGCTGGAGAGCTTTCAGAAGCCCAGAAGAACATGCACACACGAGGAAAGGGTGCAGTTTAGCCAAGCACACCTTGCCCTGCTGGCAAAGCTGCCTGTGGCTGTCTCTGTCCCGCTCCTTGAGCCCCCCAGCCTGGCAGCCCGGGAGCACCTGCCCTTGCTGTGGGCACCACAGGGGCTTGTGCCAGCTGCTCCAAGCCCTCCAGGACACATGTGAACTACTGGGGCAGATGGTGCTTCACCCACACACCAGCTGCTTCTGCAAGGACACGTATGTGGAGGATGGGGCTGGTGCCCGTGGCACGAGGAGTGGGACAGAGCTGCTCTGCTGGCTGAGCATATCCATCCAGCAGAGAGCTGGAGGACATGAGGTATTCTCGGCTTTCAATATTTTAAAGTCTGGTTCCATAGCCCTAAAATAGAAGTTTACCTTACCACAGTAACTTGGAAGTGCCCAAAATAATCCATTTCCTAGTCCACATCTTAGAGCTGAGTAAGCAGATGAGCCACAGAGGGATAAAGCCTGCTGCGAATGGATGACAGGCTTGGGATATTTGGGGTCACCCTCTCATGAGGGAGGCCCTTGTGGCAAACGCCTCCCCCAAATTGCTGTTAATTGCCTCCAAGGTTCTGCTTCCCAGATGACACCATGAAAAACAGTTTTGTCAGCAGAAGGGGAGCCCTGGTCACCTTCAGCAGGGATTGGGGTGGGATGAGCTCACGGCATGTGGGGAGAGAAATGCTCAAGGGACCAGGGCAAGGACAAGGCCAGGGCTGTGGCAGTGGCTGTGGTGGTGATGGCTCCAGAAATGATGGTTCTGGTGGTGATGGCCCTGCTGCCAGTGGCTCCAGGGATGATGGCTCTGGTGGCAATGGCTCTGGTAGTGATGACTCTCGTGCTCAGCCACTCAGCCCCCGGGGGAAGGGCAGGAGCAAGGCATGGATGAGCTCAAGGCTGGCACTTGCCTCGGCTCTGCCCGGAGCTGGTTTGCTCTGCACTTCAGACTGGCCAGCAGCATTCAGAGAGTGCTGAGGCTGCAGTGGTGCCTCCAGCTGCATCTGCCAGGGCAGCACTTTGTCCCTGCAGTGCCTCTTCAGTGCCTCTGCAGGCTGCAGCTCACTGGAGCACCCACCCCGGGCCGGGGGTAAAACTGCATTTTACATGTGCATCCTCATCGCCAGAACTTTGCTCTGGCCTGGGAAGTGGGAGCAGAAACAACTCCCTTAGGAGACCCCTCCTTTCTATTTTTCAGGCATGAGTCAGGCACAAGGCAGAGCAGATAATTAAAAATCAGCTTCTGCAGGCAAATGAGATACTGAAACCTGCTAATTATATATCTCCACCCAAAACCCCCCAGGTCCTGTGGTCAGGTTGCCCTGGGTGGCTCAGGACAGGCTCTCTGTGGCACAGACCCCTCCCAGGCACACACCCACAGACAGGGTTACAACTGCCGAGTCATTTTGGGAAACACAAAGAAATAAAATTACACTTGGAAGCGATTGCAAGCCGAAATGGGGAGGTTTGAACCCACAGCAGTCTGCTGTGAGGGCACTGTTGGAGCAAGACCAGCAATGGCACAGGGCACTACCCACGTGGCGCTACACGTATTGCCTTGCTTTCTGGTGCCAGGGGCTTTGGTGGTAAAAACGTGTGTTGTTTTATGCTCCCCTGACACACAGGACTGAAGAGCTTTAGTGAAATTCCATATGGCATTTAAAATTAAAACAAGGAGTGCTGCTTCTTATACACAAGGTCTGGCAGTCAGCAGAGCACTTGTGGAGCTCCAGCAGCAGCTCTGGGCTGATACAGAGCTTGCTGACCACACCAGCAGCACAGACAGAGGTGCCAGCACTGTCCCAGGTGTCTGGAGAGACCCAGCCCGTGCAGCTGGCTGCGTGTCCCCACCTCATGCAAGCAGGATTCCTGTGCTGTCTTTACTGTGGCAATCCTGGCAGCAGCTGCACCGTGCCCATCAGAGCACAGCCTCCCAGTAAAGTCTCCTTGCACAACAATGTAGTTTATTAAAATAGCTCTGCCCATGAGAGACCAATATAGCCCGGGAAATGCAGAGGCTGGCTGGCTCTGGTGCACGTGCTGCCTGCCCACAGGTGGGAACAGCCAACCTGTGCCTCAGTGCCTCTGCCCAGCAAACCCAGCAGCCAGGGCAAGGAATGAAGCCCCTGGGGACAATATGAGAGGCTTGTTCCAAGGACTGCACACATTGGAAAGAGAAGCAACAGAAACAGGGCTAATTTGTATGGCACTGCACTATTTGCCTGTGGTTCAGGAGCCAGAGCGCTTCTGACAATGACAAATTTCTTCCCTGAAGCAGTGCAGATCTCTGCTCCCATTCCACTCACTTCTTCCCTCGGGGTGCTTCCAGCAGCCACAGCACTGCCCCAGGGGCAGGCGCCGTCCCCTGAGTAGTCAGCTGCCCCCAGGTGCCCTGAGGAACTGTCCCTGCTTCTGTTCGTTGTGAATAGGAAAAGGGCTTCTCCTGTGTGAAACCTGCCCTCACAGACACAGCTCCATCTCATCTCTGTCCCTTGGCTCCCAGGGCACAGCTGCCTGGCAGGACAGAGCTGTCCTTTGGATCCCAGAGCACATCTCCTGCCCGGCAGGACGGAGCTGTCCCTTGGCTCCCAGAGCACATCTCCTGCCCGGCAGGACGGAGCTGTCCCTTGGCTCCCAGAGCACATCTCCTGCCCGGCAGGACGGAGCTGCCCCGGCCCCGCGGGCTCGCACCGCTCCCCGCCGCTGGACCCGGGCCCGCCCCGCCCAGCACAGCCGCCCTTTCTTGCGGCTGGCCTGGCGACGGCTTGCACATAAGAAAACAATTTTGGGATAGAGCTATGTGCTTTTAAGCTACGTTTGATATAATCAGTGTGCACTTCTGTCTATTTTAGAACAAAATTTGTCATGCTGTTGGGTTGACTTTTCCTTTCATGTTCTTCCACAAGCAATCCACTGGAGGGATGGATCTGATTTGAGGAAACGATCTGTCTGAGGAAAACCACCTCCAGTTGCTGTGAGATGTGATCTCCGCACCCGTTATCAGTTGTTTCTCGCTTGCAGAATCACCAAATGCAGACGTTTATCAGCAGCACATGGTAAAGCAGATGTGAGTCGGCATCTCCCTGTGAAATGTGATCCTGTTCTGCCGCAGTTCCTGGGTACAGAACGGTGGCACAAATGGGGATTGCTCACAAGTTCTGGGGCACACACACCTCAGTGCACCGCCCTGCAACTCCAATGCACCCTGTGCTGAACGAGCTGTGAATGCAGCTGGGAAAACGGGCTCACAGAGCCAGGGAATGACCAACTGGGTCAGCAGCACGGCAGCTGCTTCCCCAGCGGGGCTGCGGCATCTGTGTGTTATTTGTGTGTGCGTTCGTACACACAGAACTCGCAGAGCCCACCGTGATTCATCAGCACGGGCTAATTAACCGCCTTCCTTCAGCCCTCGAGCGCGCAGGGTGGTGGGGAAGCTGTAAAGTGGCTCCTGTGAAATGAGCCCCCACAAAGGACATTCCCCGAGCACGCACGGAGCAGTGACGGAGAGCCCGGGGGTCACTGAGGCTGCTGGCCACCTGGGGTCACTCAGGCTGCTGGCTGTGTGGGGTCACTCGGGCTGCTGGCCACCTGTGGTCACTCAGGCTGCTGGCTGTGTGGGGTCACTCAGGCTGCTGACCACCTGTGGTCACTCGGGCTGCTGATCGCCTGGGGTCACTGAGGCTGCTGACCGCCTGGGGTCACTGAGGCTGCTGGCCACCTGGGGTCACTCAGGCTGCTGGCTGTGTGGGGTCACTCAGGCTGCTGACCGCCTGGGGTCACTCGGGCTTCTGGCCGTGTGGGGTCACTGAGGCTGCCGATCACCTGGGGTCACTCAGGCTGCTGACCACCTGGGGTCACTCAGGCTGCCGGCCGCTCCAGAGGGTGCAGCAGACCGGGGTTGAGGGGGAGCCACAGGAGCATGTGCTGGGAAGGGGCAGTGGGAGGAGAAGCTGCTCCTTTCTTCAGTAGAGAAACAGCACTTTGGAAAAGGCCTCTGCTTTGAGATGCAGCTCCAAATGGTGAACATTTAGAATTTTCTTTCCAAGTTTTCACCTTAGTAATGGTTTTCTAACACCCATGGGAACATGGGGCTGGTACTCCAGCAGAAAAAGGCTCAAATGAATAAGAATTTTAATAAGAATTTTATCCTGTGTCATAAAAAGGATTACATGAAAACCCCACCAGTTTATGTGCAAGAACTGTATTTACTACGGGCAATTGAAGAAGAAATAAAATTCAGCTTCAAACTCATCTCGATTTGCAAGTTATGAGAAATGCTTCTGGAAGGAGCTAATAAATGTGATGAATGCACCCAGCGGTAATTGATCATTTATATAAAAAATTCTGGCAAACATTTAATTCCACTATTCATTAGAATGTTGCCCTTGCGAGACATAATCCATAAAAATGATCTATCTAGTAACCAAGATGTCAGGGAGCTGAGATTGAGGGTGAAGGTAACCTGGCATTCCAGGAGGCGTATTCCAAAGGCTGATTCTCTGGTGGGTTAGTGCAAGGGGGGTGCCTGTGTCTGCTCAGCCCAGTGCAATTTATGAGAACAGCCTTTCTCCCTGTTTGAGTGCATTCTTTTGGAGCACTTCTGCACAATGTAGGGTTTTCAGTGCTGGGGACAGCAAACACAAATGCTGGACACGTTTTTCCTGGTCAGCTGCTGGGCTGCACTGTGGGCAGTGGCACATCCTGCCATGTGCTCAGAGGAGCTCAGAGGTGCTCAGAGGATCTCAGAGGTTCTCAGAGGAGCTCAGTGGTGCTCAGAGGTGCTCAGAGGAGCTCAGAGATGCTCAGAGGAGCTCAGAGATGCTCAGAGGTTCTCAGTGGTGCTCAGAGGTTCTCAGAGGAGCTCAGTGGTGCTCAGAGGTTCTCAGTAGTGCTCAGTGGTGCTCAGTGATGCTCAGTGGTGCTCAGAGGAGCTCAGTGGTGCTCAGAGGAGCTCAGTGATGCTCAGTGGTGCTCAGAGGTTCTCAGTGGTGCTCAGAGGAGCTCAGTGATGCTCAGAGGTGCTCAGAGGTTCTCAGAGGAGCTCAGCAGCAGCGGGCAGAGGAGAGGACACTGCAGGTGTGATGGACAGAGTCGGCAGGAGCTGCTACAGGGGGTCAGTGGGCAGTGGAAATCAGGGAATCAGAGAACAGCCAGAGCTGGAAGGGCCCCAGGGGTCACCGAGTCCAGCTCCTGGCCCTGCGCAGGACACACCTTGAGCTCTGGCCAGATGGGCCTGTGACCATGTCAGTCCTCGTTTCTCATTAATGAGAGGGAAAGTTTATTTCAACAAAATTGTTTTTTTTTTCTTAGTTAACTCTGTTATTTCAGAGCTTTAGGAAAAGCAAACATGACTGCCCTTTTGAAGCCACCATTTATATCATTGTGCAACCATATTGCAGAGCTCTGTTCCAGAGATTTTATGGTTTTCAGGACAAATCCTTGCATATGTAGAGACATGCATTCCCAAGAAATGTGTTTGTTTGAAGTCACAGTGTTTTCTGGAAAACCTAAGTCAGTTATGAGGATTAAGTGGATCATTATCATTTTGAAGTACTATGTGGGGTGTAAAAGACATTCTCTGAAGAAAGCTTATTGCTGGGGCATTTCAGGCCGAGGTTGCAATGAAAGTTGGCCTAATTAGACAATTTATAGATATTCAGTTACCTAATTTAAATTGGCTGCAGTGTAAGTGCCAAAAAAAAATAATCCCTTTTTACCTCTCCTCTGCCAAGTCTCCTCTTTGGAAATTTATTATGTTTTAAAACACCCCTAGAGCAGCATTCCAGATTTATTTTTCAAGGCTCCTTCATTTTAAAGCCATCACAGTGCACTTCAAACAAGGTGGAATTGCAGTCTCACAGAGGTATTTCCAGGTGGCAGAGCAGCTCAGGAGATCAGCTACCACAGCTCAGCCTGTGTTGAGTGAAGCCCCTGAAGGCACAGCAAGGGGTCCCAGGAGATCCATTGTCTTCAACCCATTTCATTCAAGGATTCTGTGGAATTCCAGAAAGGTTTGGGTTGGAAAGGCCCTTAAAGACCACCTAGTTCCAAACCCCTGTCAGAGGCAGGGACATCTTCCATAGGACCAGATTGCTCCAAGCCCTGTCCATCCTGGCCTTGACAGCCCTTTCCATGAAGAAATTTTCCCTAATTTCCACCCTGAGCCTGCCCTGGCCCAGCCTGAGGCCGTTCCCTCTCCTCCTGTCCCTGTTCCCTGGAGCACAGCCCGACCCCCCCCGGCTGTCCCCTCCTGGCAGGGACTTGTGCAGAGCCACCAGGGCCCCCTGAGCCTCCTTTGCTCCAGGCTGAGCCCCCCAAGTTCCCTCACTAGCTCCTCATCAGACTTGTGCTCCAGACCCTTCTCCAGCTCTGTTGCCCCCCTTTGGACACTGTTTTGGGCTCATGTTAGCCCTGGGCTCCTCCTCCAGCTCTGCAGCTGGTCCATCATGTTGTTCAGTTCCTGCTTCCAGTGCCTCTTTGTTCATTTGTGTTCAGGGAAATAAGCTTGGGAGTCAGGCTGGCAATGGGCACTAGATGTGGAGTGGTGTAATTTGGAAGCCCTGACAGATAGCGGGGGTACTGTGAGCTCAGTGTGGTTTTAGGCCCAGCACTGGTGCTGGGACTGCTGTCACCTTCTCAGGCACCGTATGTGCAGCAGGGCAGGGGCCACGGGAGGTGACACAGCCATCTCACTGGGGAACAGCCTGCTGCACATGAGAGCTATGTGCCTCTCGTCAGTCTCTTCAGAGACCCTCTTTAAAACCCAGCCTTTTTCTCAGCAGAAGGAGCTGCTGGGGCTATGCACTCGCTCTGGCTGCAGGTGCTGTGGGAGCAGCTTCAACAGCAAACGCTGCCAAAGACCTCTCTGATAAGCAGCTATTCTGTAACATTATCTCCAACACTTAAATGCTGCAAAAGCAGCAGCTGACAGCATGGATTAACTCAGCCTTGAGGAATGAGCATTATTTCCTCTGCTCTGCACTCTGTGGAGAGCCAAGGCCAAGCCTTCCTGTGGGCATAAGCCCGGGGTGCTTGGATCTACGTTCAGTCTGACTGGCCGAGGAGGAAAATCAAAGAAATCCTGGCTGATGTTTTACTCCAGTTCTCCCAGAGTTAGGTGGCTGATGGGATCACAGCGAAACAGCAGAGGGCAGCTGGGTTGAAATGGGATGGAAGAGCTGCAGCTCTGGAGCAGCAGGAGCCCCTGACAGAGACGCCTGCAGTGTGAGAACAGCAGGGAACAGAGACACCTGCAGTGTGAGAACAGCAGGGAACAGAGACAGAGACACCTGCAGTGGAGAACAGAGACACCTGCAGTGTGAGAACAGCAGGGAACAGAGACGCCTGCAGTGTGAGAACAGCAGGGAACAGAGACACCTGCAGTGTGAGAACAGCAGGGAACAGAGACAGAGACACCTGCAGTGGAGAACAGAGACACATGCAGTGTGAGAACAGCAGGGAACAGAGACACCTGCAATGTGAGAACAGAGACACCTGCAGTGTGAGAATAGCAGGGAACAGAGACAGAGACACCTGCAGTGTGAGAACAGCAGGGAACAGAGACCCCTGCAATGTGAGAACAGAGACCCCTGCAGTGGAGAGCAGCAGGGAACAGACACCTGCAGTACCTGGCTCAGCGTGGCTGCTGGGTGGCCCCAGGGGCTCCCAGCCCAGCCCTGCTCTGTGTGCCCAACCCTGGGGTCAGCAGCACCCTGTGAAACCTGGGCTGGTGCTCTGCCTGCTCTAACACCCAGACGTCCCAGAGCGGGTTTGGGATGGGGATGCACTGGAGGCAGCAGGATGCTGGCAGCAAGCAGCAAAGCCAGGAGCATTGATTTCCTGAAGCTGCCCTGCAGCCTGCATGGAATCTGCATTGTTTGGAGGCATTCTGTAAACAGTCGGCTGTATTTTGTATTTTGTAATTTGTCTGATTTTAGTAAGACACTTCAAAATTAGATTTGTATTTTACAGCTGTATTGGTTGTGCAATTTACAGTGGAAATATCCCTTTTATTCTGAAAAGTGCTTTCCTAGCTTTCATTTGAGGGCTTGGTACATGGCAGCCCCTGTGGAAGACCTAGATTTAGAAAAGACCTGGAAATTTTGCTCTGTCCTTCAGCCCCGAAGGAGGTGCTAGTCTGAGGGAGCTGAGGCCAGTGGGATTGGTACCCAGAATTACAGGACACAGCGAGAGGGAGCTAAAAGCAGGCTTAATGCTGAAATATCCAACTGGTGTTTCTAATCTGCGGTGCATTACATTGATCCCCTGAGCAGTGTGCGTGGGGCTATAATCCCTTTATGTAACTCTTGGGGAGGGAGCACTTACCCCTGCGTGGGGCTCTGCCCCCCAGCCAGGAGGAAGGGGCTTTATCAGACACTGATAAAGTGTCTGTGATGTTCTGGAAAGGGGCAGCAGGTGGCTGTGGAAGGAAACTATTCCCTGTAAGTCTATTGAGGTCTCTGGAAGGGTCAGTGAGAGAGGGGGGGTGCTGTGTTCGATAGTGTGCACCTGGATTTCAAACAGCTGTTACTGCTTCTGCATCCAAAGTGCACAGCTGATGTCACTGCAGCTCCCAGCGGAAAGAGAGAGTCAGTGTTAATGGAAAAAAAGGCAAAACAAATAAACCAAGCAAAACAAACAAAAAACCAACCCCCAAAAAAACAACTATAAAAGAGTGGGAGTGAGGTGTCACTGCCTGCTGACCATAACTCAGTCATATGTGTACTCAATCAAAAAAAATACTGAGAAACTGCTCCAAGTAGGCAAAAAGAGAGGCAGAGTAGAGGAAGATGAGAGAAGTTAGAGGCAGCAATGGGTTGTGGGGGGGCTGTGGCCAGTTGTGGAAGAGGCGTTGGCATCACTGAGAATGCTCTGTCAAACACCAGCTTGATCCTGAGCCACCACGGCAAGGGCAATGCCGGGGAAACGCTGACTGGGGAGGAGCTGGACTGGTCCTCTTCTGTGCTCCAGGGCGTCACAGGGCCACAAAGCCATCAACTGCTTCTCTAGTCTGGCCTTCGAAATGCTGTGTTTTATCTCAAGGTCCCAGGCCTGAGGGCACAGGTTTCTGTCCTGTGCCCCAGCCAGCCAGGGGCTCCGTGCCCCTGTCACACGTCCTTTTGTCCCCTGGCCTGCACCATCCTCACCCCTGTGATCGTGGGAGCATTTCTGCTTGAATCGCCCACATATCCTGCTTGCACAGTCGTTTTCAGGCCACTGTTAGCAACGAGTTTGCTCCTCGTGTAATCTGTCTTTCACTTCCGAAAAGCCTGGAGGACGCTCACAACAATGCCGAGGGTCCGGCAGCCCGTGGTGCTTTGGTTTCGGGACGTGGTTTCTGGAACACGTCGGAGTGACAGCGTGGGCAGGTCCCTGCCGAGGACAGCGCTGTCCCTGCCCGCTCACCGGACAGGGCCGGGGGCAGAGCTGCCGGGAGCCGGGGCCGAGGCGAGCTTTTATCCGAGAGAGACTGTTTGTGTTTCTGCAGGCAGAGGGAGCCTGAGCCCGGGCAGCCGCAGCCTTCTGCGCTCCGACTCGCTTCGCTGTTCTGCGCTGATTTCCAAAGACTTCGGCAGGAGGAAGAGGAGGTTTCCGAACACAAACGCAGCCAAGGGAACAGCCCTTGTGCACAGCTGCTGTGCTCGCTGCCGGGGCTGCAGCGCCCGGGGCCGGGAGCGCCGGGAGAGCCCGCTTGGTAAATTTCCCTGGGGCGATGGAAGTCTGATTCCAGAGTGAATCTCCCTGGGGCAATGGAAGGTCTGATTCCAGAGTGAATCTCCCTGAAGTGAAGGAAGGTCTGATTCCAGAGTGAATCTCCCTGGAGTGAAGGAAGGTCTGATTCCAGAGTGAATCTCCCTGGAGCGATGGAAGGTCTGATTCCAGAGTGAATCTCCCTGGGGCAATGGAAGGTCTGATTCCAGAGTGAATCTCCCTGGAGTGAAGGAAGGTCTGATTCCAGAGTGAATCTCCCTGGGGCAATGGAAGGTCTGATTCCAGAGTGAATCTCCCTG
>VXBQ01014427.1:4036-17485 GCA_013400175.1 Phainopepla nitens | reverse complement strand
TGCACCCCGCACTGGCATCCTGCACCCAGCACCCTGCACCCAGCACCCAGCTCTGGCACCCAGCACCCCACACCCAGCACCCTGCAGCAGCTGCTGGGCTCCAGACACCAGGGTGCCAAGTTTGACTCACATCAAGCATTTCCAAACAAGAACCCTGCATCTGAAATGAAGCAAGCTGCAGGGAGAGAGGCCCAAAGAAACCTGGGAGGTGCCTGCAGCGGTGCCGCCATCCGATGGACCCAGCCAGCCTGGAGGGGCCTGGCTCCCATCCTGCTCGTGCTGCAGGCTCGCTGGGATGGTGCAGGAACCCTTTGCACAGGTCATTCAGCATGCTAGCTGTTTGTGAGGCTGCTGGGTAAATGAAGCTCTAAACCAGCCATCCATCCAAGCTCTGAATGAAGCTCTAAACCAGCCATCCACGCTCTGAATGAAGCTCTAAACCAGCCATCCATCCAAGCTCTGAATGAAGCTCTAAACCAGCCATCCACGCTCTGAATGAAGCTCTAAACCAGCCATCCATCCAAGCTCTGAATGAAGCTCTTAACTAGCCATCCAAGCTCTGAATGAAGCTCTTAACTAGCCATCCACACTCTGAATGAAGCTCTAAACCAGCCATCCAAGCTGTGAATGAAGCTTTAAACTAGCCATCCAAGCTCTAAATGAAGCTCTAAACCAGCCATCCACGCTCTAAATGAAGCACTAAACCAGCCATCCACGTTCTGAATGAAGCTCTAAACCAGCCATCCACGCTCTGAATGAAGCTCTAAACCAGCCATCCAAGGCAGCTGCTGCAGCCCCTCCCTGACACCCAGCCCTGCCCCCTCTGGGGTCTGCCCCTGGCTGGCACTGTGCCCTCTGCTCCCCTCAGCCCCTGCTGCTCACTCACCGGTGTGCCTCATCAGGAGCTCCACTGACCAAAAACGCTATCAAAGGAAAAAGTATCTTCACTACTAATTTTTTTAAATGTCTTTTTTAAGTGTTGGCCCTAAATTAGCTATATTGATAGCAATCTTTAAGTCCTAAAAGTGAAGATATGGATATATAGTGCATTAATTTTCGAGGCTGCCTTGTTCCATCTTCAAGAAAACAGGAAATGATGACGCATGTTGGGGAGAAACAGCATCAATTTATACCAAGGAAAGTAAATCCATTCTCGGCTGCTGTAACTCATGGGACTGTTACTTCCATAAAATATGTGAACTCTTTTTTCAAATGTAATCCCATTTTCTAAAAACGCCTCTCACTACGATGTTCTTTTTCCTTCTTCCCTGGCTGTTTGATTATTTTCAGCTACTTCTAATCAGGCAACAATGAGATCAGGAGAGAAGTATCTGGAGGAGAAAACAAGGTGGATTAAAGCATTAGGGCTGTAGCAAATCAGAAAAGATTAGGAATTCCAATTTATAGTCCCAGAGGCTAATGCTGCTGAGAACTGCAAGAGCAGTTTAATGGGTTGATGTGAACGCCATCAGGTTAAACTTCTTGTCTCCTTAAATCCATTTTCCTCATCTCCTGTTGTTACCCAGGTACTACTTTTTTTTTTTTTTGCTGTTTTGAGGAGATTCAGACTATGAGATAAAAGCATGTTATGTAGAGAGATACACGGTGTGATTTGGGGGTAACTCCTGTTGAGAGGCTGCTCAGGGTTGTTCTGGGCTCCAGTGACCAGGCACTGGGGCTGTCAGGGCTTCCTGTCTGTCAGGGAGTGCAGCCCCACAGATACCTCAGCCAGCCTTTTCCACAAACCCTATTCTCGTGTAGAGCTTTAATGATAACAAATTCCTTAAGAAAACCCAAATTACTTCTAAGCAGTATTAAATATTGCTGAAAAAGTGCACAAACCTGAGCTGGATTCAAGGGTACTTTATGAATTAAAAAACATTTTTCATGGAATGGTGACAGGAGCTTGTTTCCTGCACAGAGAGTTTCCTGGGAGCCCACAGGGCTCATAAACTCCATGGGGTTGGATATTAACCATGACCGTGCAGCCTAGCAGAAGGAATGGGGAACAGGAGCTGGAGCAAAGGTGTTCCCATAGCGAGCCCTGGTGGAAAGTGAAAAAGCCAAGACAAAACACAAAGGTGATGGGGACTGACTCTGTGTGCCAGGCAGTGTGAGAGCTCTGGGCAGTGTCAGCAGGGTGAGCAGCACCTGAGCCTGATGTGGGAAAAGGAGAGACACAAAGGGAGGGCAGGAAGCCTGCTGCCATGTGGGTGTCCTGGGAGGCTGCAGTAGGGCTTTGGCCAGTGCCAGGTGTTGGCATGTGCCATGTTTTAGACCCCTCCTCAGTCTCTTCGTTGTGTATCTCAAAATTCAAGCTCCAGAGTAATCAGCAGCAATATTGCCAATAACAGTGAAGGCTAATTAGGATTTTCCTTTTCTATAAATTTCTATTTTTCAGCTCCTACGCTCTAATTATAGCTGGCAGTTGCACAGACCAGGGGTCATTGTGTGGGCTAGGAACAAGCCCAGGTGAGCTGGGAGAAGCTCTCTCACCCCATGGAGCTCACAGCAGTGGCAGGAGGGCCCTGAGCCGAGGGGAGCCATGCAGCAGCCCCACAACAGACCCCAGCTGGGAGCTCATTGCAGGTGTCTGGCAGGAATCAAGTCACCTGTCAGCAAGAAAACGACAGCAGTGGCTGCTGGGGCCAGGGCTGGTCCAGTGGCACTCACTGCTCCATCTGCTGTCCCTGTCCCTCCTCACAAAGGGCACGTGGTGAGGGCTGGCTCCAGGCTGGGCTCGGGGCCCCACCGCCCCAGCTAACAACCTCTGGAGCATTTCCAGCCCCACTTTCCCCACTGCTTCAAGCCTCAGATTTCAACCAGTGTTTATTTAAATTGATTGGTCATAGCAGAGTTAAGTTGTTTGAAGGCTGAGCCAGAAACTCTTGGCAGCTGGACAGGAAAATCTCAAACAAACAAACAAAACCTCCTTAAACTATAGGCGTTGCAGTCTTAAGTACAGAACACCTTAGAGAAATCATCAATTCTGTGAGAGTAACAAGGCCAGAGCTGTTTCATTCCAAGACACAGCCTCTGGGTTTTGGGTGGTTGTTGCTGTGGGCACAGCACCGGGCTGGACCCACTGGCACCGAGTGCCACAGAGCCCTGGACACCGTCCCCATGGGACAGGACATGAGCTGGGGCAGCCAAGCAGAAGCACAGAGCATCTCTTCCTCTGCATTAATAACAAGAAAAGAAAATAAAAAGCATAACCAGCACTTTCCTGCCCGTTCTCCAGGAGCACAGCCTCGTTTTGGCGAAGGATGTGAGTGTATGCACACACAAAATCGAAATGGGAAACAAGCAAGTGAAATTGGCTAGAAGAAAACATTCAGTATTTCCCTTTGGAATGTTTTCTACACAAATACCGAGCTTGTGGATTTCATGCTGATTTGGTTAGTGGTACAGACAGATTGATACACTGATTTTACACTGAGGTACCGTGGAAGTGCTATGACTGACAGTCAGTGAGGTAGGGGAGCTTTTCCAGGAATCCCATCTCTGCCAGTGCTGGGATAACTGGGGGCTCTGGGGGACTCTGGCTGCTGCTGCAGGGTTGAGAAATGCCTTGGCTGTGTCCTGGATTCCCACGGTCTCCCAGGCTGTGCTTCCCTCTCAGGCCAGGACCAGCTCTGAGGGTTTTACCTGGCACATGCTTGTTGGACGTGCACTTGGGAATACCCAGCAATATGGACACAACAGAGTTCCTAGAAAGTGATTCTGCCATCAGCTGAACTTACCACTGAGTTTCCTTGTGTCTAAACCCATCTTTCTTGCCCCAGCTTAAGCACCCTGGGTTTGTTCTCTTTGCTGCAGGAGGTGCTTGTCCCCTGGCCCTTTCTGACATCTGTGAGAGTGTGTCACTGCATCTCCTGTAGTTGGCTCTTCAGCCTCAGCACCCCACTTCACCACCTGTGGTTTCTGGTTGTTATCCACGCTGTCGTTGGCACTTTGAGCCCTGCTGCCCTGCCCTTACGTGCCAGGCCGATGGCCATGCTGGGCCAGGCCAGCCCGGCTGGCCAGGGAGCAGTTCCCTCCTGCCCCCCAGATGCCTTAGGGGAAAAAACCACTGATGCTGGAAAAAACTGGCAGTACTTGGTGATGCAGACAAACATCTGTCAGGATCCAGACTGAGAATCCCAGTCTGGTTTTACCTCTGCCCCAAGACACTTGAGCAAAGTTTTCAGAAGGAGAATAGGAATAAATCAAGACCATACTTCTCCAGGCCCTTCTCGAGGGAGCTGGTTAAAATTAGCAAGGAATGTGGGCCGGAGGAGGCCTCCCTCAGCCGCAGCGCCCAAAGCCACGGCGCCGAGGCGAGCCCGGCCCGGCTCTTCCAAAAAAGGCCAGAAGCAGTTCTGGGTCCCCGTGCTCCTGCACACAGCCCCGGGCACCAGGACAGGTGCTGTCCCTCCACCGAGAAATGAGCTCCTGCCCGCGGGAGGAGAGGCTGGCTGCAACTGAAATATTGGGAAAGGAGTGAGATGAGGCATGCCTGGCTCCTTGTGGGCCTCAGGCTTTTTTCTACACATCGCTAATTATTAATGCATCATTCAGCCCCAGCAGTTGAAGGGACACTGCTGAGACTGCCAGGAGCTCCCTGTATCCCAGAGAGGAGGGTGATGGAAGGAGCACCTTGATCGTGACAGCAGCCACAGCATGCAGCGAGGTCAAGGAAGTGTCCTCTGGATGTTCCTGAGCCAGGTGCTACAATCCCAAGCATGCAGTAAAAATCAGGGCAAAGCATGTTATTGCAATCCTGATGGAACCAGCAGTAGGTTTTGGGGAGGTGGGGACAGGCCGGGCAGCATGGTGCTCAGACAACCCCAAGACACCTGCTCCCAGTGCAGGGAGGGCAGGAAGGGCTCCCAAAGGCTTTCCAGAATTTACTACTTCTGCTTGTTGGGAATTGAATGTGAAAAAGGATGTCTGGCTGCTGCCTAATTTACTCTGCAGGCAGCAGCAAGGCCCCGCTGGCACAACCTCCTCAGCACACAGCAAAGCCACCACCAAGTGCCCCAACCTCATGTGCTTCCAGTGTCACACAGAAACAGATCATCTCTGCTGAGCAGATGCCCATTTCAAAAACTGCATGCCAGATTTTCCTGCTTGTTTCTGGGTACTAAATAATCTGTTTTTTAAAAAGCTTTCATTTTTCATAAGAAAAGACACTGATGACTGCACGTTCACCAGGAGCAGTGTCCAAGGCCAGGTTGGACAGTGCTTGGAGCAACCTGGTCTGGTGGAAGGTGGCCCTGCCCACGACAGTGGGGTGGAATGAGATGAACTGTGAAGTCCCTTGCAACCCAAACCAGTCAGTGATTGTCTGATTAATTCTATGCCAGCTGTCGGCGGCCAGGTGGCAGTGCCAGCTGCTCCCTGTGTGCCCGCCACGTCACACAGCTCACCAAGAGAGGGCAAGACAGGCTGGGAGGTGAACGAGGTCAGGCTCATCTGTACATCACTTCCCTCTCCTCTCCTGCTGCAGGTCTGTCCTGCAGGCACTGCCCTTCCCTTCCCTGTCCCTGCAGCAGGCAGGGTGACGTGGCTGTCACAGCCCACAGCAACCTCTGCAGCTTTTGGGGCTTGCCACAGCCCGCGTTTCTCTCCCCCAGGAGTTCAAAGCTGGAGCACTGGAGCAAGCAGTGCCCCGCCATGAGCCGGAACCCAGGGGCTCTCTTCACTATTGCCTTTCTATTTTAAGAACAGAGGATTATTGTTAATACATTTCTTGTGTTTGGTTTCTATCAGAGTCAGTTTGTTTAACTAATAGGCAGATTTATTTACTGAAAGGAGGAGGAAAGCGGCAGTTAAAAGGATACAGCAAATCCAGCAAATATTAATCTTGTCCCCAGAAAAACCACTGGCAGCACCTTGGAATTTTTTCAACTTTTCTACAAGGTCTTTAGATTGTAGTCAAAATAATGCCTTAATCTGCACATTCCCAACTCCAAGGTCTGGAACAGGAAGGGCTTGTGCTGAAGAGCAGTCTTTGCCGTAAAATGCAATGGAATTCATTGAGCAACTCAGGAACAGATGCCAAAAATGTAATTCCAATTTATCTCAACAGGAGATTCCTTACTGCTGCTCAGGGCCTACGGTATCGGCACTTTTCCAATTTAAAAAGGAAAAGATCTCCAGCAAGAGAGGACAATAATTCCAATTTAATTTTGTATCCTCACTTTTACCAAACAGAGCAGTTCCACTCTGTTTCTTGGAGACCACTAATATGAATATTATTATGAAACTAAAATTGACACTGCCAAACTTTGACCATCCTGACAGACCCACAAAAATCAGTCAGGCTGTTGATGTGAGTGATAACACACAGTTACTGTGGTTCATTTGGGATTAATCATTTCTTGAATCACAATTTCTCAGAATTTGGGTTTGAAGAGCCCTTAATGCTCACCTCGTCCCACCCCCTGCCGTGGGCAGCGACACCTTCCAGCAGCCCAGGTTGCTCAGAAGTAGCTGTAGGGACAAGCACAGGATGTTTATCGGCCTTCTGGGAAGCTGTGTGGAGGCACAAGGTTCCAGCAGTACTAAAACATCCCTTCTCTCCGGGCTCACACGCCGCGGGGGCGGTCCAGGAGGGCTGGGACTCTTGCTCACTTTCTTAACACTTTCCCTTCTGAGTGCCCCAGGACACGGCTTTGCATCTGGGTCAGCATCCAAGAAAAGTGAAATTCATTTCTTCAGAACATAAAACAACCATTTCTTTGCTCACAGAATTTGTCAGAGAGCTGCCTTTCTCCTTCATTTGCTTTACAAAATGTTAATTTTGCTTAATCACCAACACACAGCATTTTATAAAAGAGAACCATTTTATTCTCATTACGATGTTTATGTTAAGAGGAAGAATGAGCAGCTTTGTGACAAGAAAACATCTGAGTTTTCCAAAGGAGAGAAGCAAGCTGGCTGTCACGTATTGTTTTGCCATTCTCCTATTTGCATGTCAGCATGATCTTTGTTAAAGGTTTGCAGATGAAACACTTGAGATCCATTCTTAGGCCCCAGCTGAGGGCAAGAAGCCCTGGGGCACCAGGGCAGTGGGGGGACACGGTGCCACTGCTGCTCCCGTGCCACGGGCAGTGCCAGGCCGGGATCCCCTGTCTGCCTGCAGCTGCTGGCATGCTCGGCTCTGGAGGAACACGGCTTTGTCCACAGCCTCGTTTCAGCTGCAGAGCTAAGCAGCTGTCTGCTGTCACCTGTCATAACCTGTTCCCAGCATCCCTGCTCTGTCTCACCAGAGCTTTTCTGCCTGCTGAGCTGTGCTGTGCTGTGCTGAGCTGTGCTGAGCTGTGCTGAGCTGTGCTGAGCTGTGCTGAGCTGTGCTGAGCTGTGCTGAGCTGTGCTGAGCTGTGCTGAGCTGTGCTGAGCTGTGCTGAGCTGTGCTGAGCTGTGCTGAGCTGTGCTGAGCTGTGCTGAGCTGTGCTGAGCTGTGCTGAGCTGTGCTGAGCTGTGCTGAGCTGTGCTGAGCTGTGCTGAGCTGTGCTGAGCTGTGCTGAGCTGTGCTGAGCTGTGCTGAGCTGTGCTGAGCTGTGCTGAGCTGTGCTGAGCTGTGCTGAGCTGTGCTGAGCTGTGCTGAGCTGTGCTGAGCTGTGCTGAGCTGTGCTGAGCTGTGCTGAGCTGTGCTGAGCTGTGCTGAGCTGTGCTGAGCTGTGCTGAGCTGTGCTGAGCTGTGCTGAGCTGTGCTGAGCTGTGCTGAGCTGTGCTGAGCTGTGCTGAGCTGTGCTGAGCTGTGCTGAGCTGTGCTGAGCTGTGCTGAGCTGTGCTGAGCTGTGCTGAGCTGTGCTGAGCTGTGCTGAGCTGTGCTGAGCTGTGCTGAGCTGTGCTGAGCTGTGCTGAGCTGTGCTGAGCTGTGCTGAGCTGTGCTGAGCTGTGCTGAGCTGTGCTGAGCTGTGCTGAGCTGTGCTGAGCTGTGCTGAGCTGTGCTGAGCTGTGCTGAGCTGTGCTGAGCTGTGCTGAGCTGTGCTGAGCTGTGCTGAGCTGTGCTGAGCTGTGCTGAGCTGTGCTGAGCTGTGCTGAGCTGTGCTGAGCTGTGCTGAGCTGTGCTGAGCTGTGCTGAGCTGTGCTGAGCTGTGCTGAGCTGTGCTGAGCTGTGCTGAGCTGTGCTGAGCTGTGCTGAGCTGTGCTGAGCTGTGCTGAGCTGTGCTGAGCTGTGCTGAGCTGTGCTGAGCTGTGCTGAGCTGTGCTGAGCTGTGCTGAGCTGTGCTGAGCTGTGCTGAGCTGTGCTGAGCTGTGCTGAGCTGTGCTGAGCTGTGCTGAGCTGTGCTGGGCTGAGCTGTGCTGTGCGAGCTGCTCTGCTCCCTCCACAGAGGGACAATGTTTTTCCAAGAGTGAGCTCTCTCCCCACTGCCAGTCCTCGGGCGTGGGACCACGGTTTGGGGTGCAGACAGCAGCACCCCTCCTGTGATGGCTCAAGGCATTGCTCTCTGCCATTGGGAGAGTAGAGGGGGAAATACTGCTGCCATCTGCCCCACCAGGTGGAGAGCTCAGGGGCTGACCCTGCCCTGCCAGTGGCACCCACCCAACAGGGTTGCAGCAGGACACACCAGTGGGGATGCTCCCTCTCCTCTGGCCTCAGTGGATTTTGAATATCCACTTCCCCCAGGAAGTCCAAGAACCGGCCTTGAGCTGAGTTGTGTTTCTGGCTTTTATTTATTCAGGCCAATATTTCTTATTTCTTTGATGCTGCTCTGTGCTTATCTTTTGTACATTCATTTCACCCTCTTCCTGTTTTATGTGTTCTCCAAAGCCACCAAATCAGAGACATGATGGATTTGGCTGACTGAACTCTAGTCCTTCTGTCCATCAAACACTTGCTATCTTCAGGACCCAACTGTTTCTCAGCAAAAAGCTGAAAAGATGCTTGCACTCAGCCCTTAAAGGTCACCCTGAGCTCCCCATCCTCCCAGGATCTCTGCTCCAAGGGAACAAGATTGATACTTCCTCCTGTCTCCAACATCAGGCCTCTCTTCCTACAGCTTCAGGCACACCAGCCAGTGTCAAACCCTGTCAGATGAGTCAGGATTAGGCCTTGCTGTTTCTTGATAGTGATTTGAGAGATAAGCCATTTCCTCTTGTAAGTACAGAACAGCACCTGGGAGAGCATCCATCTGAAAGGTGATGGTGCACTGATCTTCAGAAACCCAGTGAACTTGCCTGGTAATCATTACGTGCTAATTTGAGCTGCATTTTTTCTGCTCTTTTTCACCCTCATTATCTCCTTGCACCCTTTACACTTTCCCTCCATTCACTTTGTTCCTCTCCCAGGAAGGCTGTGTTGGAAGAGCAGATTAAACTTTACACAGGTGGTTGTGAATAAAGGTCTTGTGAGAATTTGCTGCCTCCCAGCAGTTTTAGCACATCTCTTGGGAAGTGTTGTCTCTGTGTGAAACACAACAGGCACCATCTCAGCTGATCCAGCAAACTCCACCTGAGGAGAAGTCACGTTCTTTTTGTAAGTGTATTGAGTTCTTTTGATACTGGTTTTTACTTGCTTCTTTTGTTATTTTCTGTTTGCACAGGCTGATAACTCTGAAAATCAGTTCCTGAACATCAAATTGTGGGAGGGCTGGTTGTCTCTGACGGAGCCACAGCACCCAGACGTCAGCCATGGCTCTACCAATGCCCAGCACTTCTCTGGGGAAAGGCATCTGTCACACCACTCTGTTTAGTGTCCCTTCCAGCAGAACTAATGCAGGCATCTCTGCAAAGTTATTTTAGGCCTCTTTCCCAGTAGCTCTTTGAAGGAAAATACTCCAGCAGCTGAGCAGCGGCTGGATGCAGAGGCACGTAACCCAGCCCTGAGAGTGCCAAAACAAACGAGCTCATGTAGTGGGAAAGCTCAGGCCTGCATCCCAGGGGTGAGTCCTTCCCTGCACAAATCCCTGCCAACAGGCACACGTTCCCTGCAGCGCAGTTTGGTCTGCATTCACCTCACTGCAGGCTCCAAAGAGCCGATTCCCTGACACTCAGGTGCAGTTCACTCCCCTCTTGCTTGTCCCCACTCCTGAGAGAACACAAAGCTGAACAGAATAGATATATGTTCATGCATTAAAAAACCACACAGGAGGAAGAAACAACATGAGTCAATGGTAAAGCAGTTGCAGAAAAGAGCACCAAAGTGATCTCCATGACAGCGCCAACATCAAAGGTCACGTGTGACCCAGGGCACAGAAGGTGCCACTAGACAGACACAGATGAAAGCGTACCTGGGAAGGGGAGACAAGAGAAAGCTGCAGAGCTCGGTCACAGCAGGTGTGGAGGTGCCTCCTCAAGCACTGAAAAGCCTCAATGCTTGGGAACAGTCACAAGAGGAGAGCAAGCAAGGCTGAACTGCTGCCTCCCTCTGCAAAAGGGGGCTGACCCCTTGGCTGAGGAGCAGGGCATTCTCTGCAAGGTTCCCTTCCCTGCCACACCATGACCTTTTGGTTCTGGTGGTACATCTTGTGACCCATCTCCTGTGGAAAAGCTCAAAGGAGCAAAGGCAGGAGCCCAGTGTGTGCCACAGCTAGCCCGTGCTCTGCTGGCACCTCTCTGGGGCTCCCTTTGCCTGAAGCCAGCATTTCAAACCCCACACCTCGTGCACTGCATGGGGATGGCGTTGGTGCTCACAGCAACACAGGATTTGGACAGAACAGAATTGTTTAAAGAATATCTGGTTTATATAAGTCAGAATTAAACAAAAAAATTAAAAATGCAGAAGTCTATTTATATTTATTAACATCAGCATAGAGGTAAGTGTGGGAAAGAAATGGCATATCTAAGGACTCAGGGGAAGGTGGGAGGGGCACAATCTAGGAATACGTGGATCTTTTTGCCAGAACTGTGGGTTGAATGTTCCTATTTAAATATGTTGTTAACGTCGTTATATAATTAATTTCTAAGTTGGTCACCATGGCAGCAATGGCAGACTCACATGAATGAAAATAGACTTCAGCACAGATGAGACCGCAGAATAGCTGGATGTTGTTTTTGCCATCTTGATTGGTCTTGGATCCACTAGTTCCCAAGAGAGTGAGTTTCCCCAGCCAGGACCAAGTCCTTTGCCAAGCTGCTGGGAGCTGGGCACCCTCAGCCGACCTGGGATCACCTCCCAGGCATGGCACAGAGCTCTTTTTCATCACACTGAACTTAGGACCCAGACTCAGCTTCATTGCCGCCTTCCCAGGTTTCTTTCTGCTGCTGATCAGCAAAGACAAATTTGCTCCCACAGCAACACAAAATACCTGCCTTGTTTGTTTAGTTGGCACCTGTGTAAGGAGTAAGTGAGCCCTCATCCTGTATCCTCCTAAATCTAGCAGAAAAAGAGAATCCTGCCAGGCTCTGGAAGCAGAGGGCTGACAGTCCCCAGGGACACCACCCAGCACTCAAAACATCATTTCCAAACCCTTCTGCCAGGCATCTCAGAGGAGAACAAGGAAGGAAGAAGTTGATGATGGGCACGGTGCTTTGGCAGCGGCCTCTAACCCCTTCCCCATCAGCTGTGTCAGTCCTGTTTTCAAGGATGGAATATTCATAGCTGGAGAGGAGAGAGCACAGACACCCTTTGGAACAGCTGAGTAGCTGGACATTAATTAAAACAAATCTAGGGATATTAAATTATCTGTGACTGCTTCATGACACCGCAGAAAGCTCGCCAGTGAGAGAACTATAATGTTGCCATGGACCTGTGGCAGTGGCAAGGACGGCAGGAACAGACCAGGATGTCCCTCACACAGGAGGAAAACCCCGAGTTGTTCCTGGAGCCCTGGAGGAAAGTGTCTGCGATGCTGGGGCCACCTCCAGGGCCATGGAGGGGACATCAGCAGCCTCTCTGCTGACGCCATCCAAATGCATGGAGGGAATGGGGCTTCCTCTCACTCTCTGCCCTGATTTTCTCCTTGAAGGGAACCTGGTGGAAGATTTACACATGTCTACGTTAACATAAACAGAGAGTGGAAAAGGAAGTTTACACCAAATGCAAAGAAGAACAGTTTTCCAAAGAGGCTTTTTGCTGAGCCTCATCTAAATGAACCAGCCATGCTTGGCTGTCCAGGGAAGGTCCAGGAGGGAGTTCTCTGTTGGGGGTCACATGGGCATAGGATGCTGGGGATTTCAGTGCTGCACTCTGAAAAAATTGATTGAGATCAGACCCATCAGGAATTAGGGAAATAAACTGCTTTCCTGTTCTGCAGAGAGAGAGGCTGGACATTCCAGTCATTAGACAGAAGAGGAAAAAAAACAGCTAGAAAGGAAGATGTCAGCCCTTCATCCATTCCTAAACCACAGGCACTGAGCAGCAGCAGCATTCCTGGACTGTCAAGGATGGCTTTTGGGAGAGAGATTATCTCAGGACAATTTATTGCCAGTCTCAGGGCCTCGTTCCTCGGCTGGGTTGGGCACCTCAGGGTGGAGGTGCTGCTCCATGGAGCACTCTGCTGATGTCCACTGACGCTGGTTCTCAGGGCTGGTGCTGCTGCGCAGGGCAGAGCTGGGGGCTCTCTCGGGGGCACTGCAGCCGGGGGAGGGCCAGGCTCTGTCCCCAGCCCACAGCCCACAGAGCCCCGTCGCCGGCCTCCCGTGGCCGCGTGGCTGCTGCTTTCCTCCCTGCTCGGCGGCTGGGGTGCGCACACCGAGTCCCCAGACAGCCAGTTGTGCAGCCAGGCAGAGGGGAAAAACAATATTTGTTTATTTCACATTTTTAGACTTGTTCCTAGGAAAGTGAAGCACAGCTTTTATCAGAGGTAAATTTGCTTCCATGACCGTGAAGGTTTCTGCCAGAGGCAAGTCCCGTCTCTCTAGGAAGGGAAGTTCAGCCAAAGGCTCTTCTTGGCTTGGTTTGTTTTCCAGACCCACGGCGCTAGTTTTCTAGTCCTTTGACCAATTTCCATGTAATTTGATAGGGACTGAAGCATATTAACCAGCCGCAGGCTTCACTGAGGAGAGGAGGCAGGAGGGCCCGCAGAGATGAGCACGGCCAGGAGAGACCCAGGCCGTGGCACAGCGGGCACCGCTCTGAATGGACAGATGGACACTGCTCCGGACAGATGGACACCGCTCTGAATGGACAGNGCTCTGAATGGACAGATGGACACTGCTCTGAATGGACAGATGGACACCACTCCGGACATATGGACACTGCTCTGAATGGACAGATGGACACCGCTCCGGACAGATGGACACTGCTCTGAATGGACAGATGGACGCTGCTCTGAATGGACAGATGGACACGGCTCCGGACAGATGGACACCGCTCCGGAGGGATGGACGCCGCTCTGAATGGACAGATGGACACCGCTCTGAATGGACAGATGGACGCTGCTCTGAATGGACAGATGGACACTGCTCCAGACAGATGGACACCGCTCTGAATGGACAGATGGACACTGCTCTGAATGGACAGATGGACACCACTCCGGACATATGGACACTGCTCTGAATGGACAGATGGACACC
>VXBQ01014425.1:0-20142 GCA_013400175.1 Phainopepla nitens | reverse complement strand
ATAATAATAATAGTGTTGTAATAATAAGTCAGTTATTTCTTGTTACCTTGCCATTTGTTTAAATCCCCAGTAGAGTTACATGCACACATGCTCACAACAAACAAGCAAACAAACAAACCTGTGTTAAAAAGTTAATGTTTTCAAACAATGCACATTTAGGGTCAAGTCCAGTTCTCCCAATGTTCAGTCAGTATTACTGAACCCAACAGGACCTCCAGCACAGGTTACATGAACAGGACTGTACATGTAGCTGACCTGTTTCTTTACCTATGAAATGGTGTCCTTCCAAGATGATTGGTCTGTGATTAGATGATAATGATCTGTGCTTCACCTCACTCTGGAAGATTTCAGAACAAAATCAGACCTTATGTGTAGTAAGCACCCTTGTTTATTCTTGTTAGCATAACCTTGAGTGAGAACAAAACCCAGAGTGTGCCACCACAAATTGTTATGTTTTTTGTCTAACTCTTGCCAAGTTCCCAGAAGGGAAGTGGACCAGTCGCAGTGGTTCCTTGTGAGAGAGCTCTATAGATGGGCATATGTGTGTCTGCCAGAGGCACGTACAAAGAAATTGCTCAAGGTGTTTCCAACACTAGTACTCTTTTGGCGTTCTTTCAAAGAGTTTGTGAGGATGCTATGAAACTATTTCAGGTCAATTATCTGTATGAAAAGTGATAGGACATTCAAATCTCCTGCTGCTTTGGCAGAGTCGCACTGTGTTTCTGGCATGACACTGAGGGCGTGGTCAGACATTCATTCTTACGTTACAAAAGTCACAGTGTTTGAAGGTTGGAAGAGAGGCAACTTCTCTCTAACAACTGCCCTCCAGCCATCTCTTTTCCCCTCCATTCAATATAAAGCTGCATGTCTGCATCTCATAAGCACAGAAATGGTGAGAGAGGAGAGAAACTGAGCAGCAGATCATCTGGGTGACAGATCTTTCTGTAGGTTTAAAGCCTACGGTGGGCTCCAAAGTACAAGCTTTAAATGTGGTAACATTTGGGGTCAGAAGTTTTTAAAGGTATCATGGCAGCTGTGGAGAAACCTTATTCAACCTCAGAATGTTTAAATATACACTAAGCAAGGGAAATAATAATTTTGTGAAGGTCTGAAGTGTATTTCACCTACTCAAGTAACAGATATTCTGTCTTTAAAGATCTGCAAAACAGTAAACCATGGACAGATATGCTGCATTACACTACCTCCTTTACAGATGTCAGAATTACAAGATAAATGTTATAGAGAGTGACTTGTAAAATTGAAGAGTCTTGTCCTGGTTACAGCACAACAGAGGAGGGTGCACACTTTAGGCTCTGAAGTCTTTCTCAGGTATTTGGAGAGATATTCAACCTCTAGTATGCTCTTTAACAGCACAGTGCATGTCGGCATTAGTAAGATGCCACTGTAAACCTTGATGTAGCTAATTTCTCTAAACATTTGTACAAGACAGCAGCAACAGTCCTGATGAGTATTACTGATAATAAGGCACGTTTGAATGAACATATTATTTGAAGCTGCAAGCCTTCTTTTAAAGCTTGGAGAACTGGTTTTTAATATACGGTACCTTGATTTTTGTTTAAAATTTCTTTTTCCAAAGAGACACTTTTTCTCTGCCTTTGTCGAATACTCACTTTTCACAAGATTTAGATCCTTCTTCTATGGACATATTAAAGCTGGTGTGATTAATGATTGTTGGTACTTTAGAATACTCCTATCCTGTGCTAGAAATGTGCGTCATTTTCAGAGATAGCTGTCTTGAAAGTAGTGGGAGAAAATGTCTGTCTTGTGGAGTTCACAATACAGATAGATAAAATATGGCAGGGGAACGTGCATAGAAGTAATTGCCCAAGGTGACACAGCTGAGCTGGAACTGAAACTGCAGCAGTGTCCTTTGCACCACATAGGCTGTCTTGCATGCCAGCTTTGCTTAGTCTCACTGAAAGAGAGTACCTCATTTTTACCTACTTTGAAATGTCTTTTCTGATACATCCTTCATAAGGACAGATGCATGGTTATATCACAGCCTTACTTCTCCCTGATGCAGACAGCATGACAAATGCTGAAATCCAGTCCCTTTTCCTATGGTGTTTTTCACCCCATATAAATGCTTCTTTTGCTGCATTCCTTACCCATCCTGTAGTCAAGATCCATAGTTATGAGAACACCAGCTAAATAGAGCTTCCTGATTATGAGAACACTAGCTAAATAGAGCTTCCTGAAGAAAATCACAAGGATGGGAACACTAGATGGTTCACAAGGTGTTTAAAGAATGTATAATTTCTTCTGCATAAACAGTTACTCATAATCTGATGCTTCAGACTGTATTAAAATAAGATACATTTATTAAGAGCTCACATGTTTCAAAGCTGTACAAACAATTTTGGTAGAAATAAGAATGTCTTATTTTCAAAGGCACTGGGAAGTGGAAACAGTGAGGTTTGTGCTTGGTACAGGTGATTGCCCCTCTGCAGTTAGCCTCAGCATATCAAATGAAGGAAGAATGTAGCAGGAGTCTTCTTAATTAATCTTCATGTTTACATTGGCCCTTCAGTTCTTTGTATGCTCGAGTATGTGAATGTACAAAGGGGAGGCTGCAGAGGCTGCACCTTAGTTAATATGTTATGTAGTGAGATTTTTGTCAGCCTAGTCTTTATGCTAGTTGTACTCACCGGTAATTTATTACAGACTTATTAAAAACTTCACTTTGAAGAAGGTAATGACTTCATTTCAGCTTTTTATTTTGGTTTTCTGTAGGCTTGGCTTTCTTAAAAACAATTTTAAGATCTGCATCAGTGAGATATCAAACAGAAATAAGAAATTGTACGTGGACATTTGGCACAGTGACAAATTTTTCTAGCCATCTGCATTTAGTTGTGCAGATGTTACAATCAGTGTTCCCCATATATCAACTTGTTTTGAGATGTGTTACTGTGAAGACTGTAGTGTAGCTATTCCTTCTATGCTTTTCTCTTTGTTTTCTGTATATTACATACATAAGCTAAAGCATGCAGAATCCACAAAGTGAATACAGCCCATTGTCCTCACCACTGCTGCAATATGGAAACAGAGTGAAAATAGAAATAGATCAATCATGAGATTGCCTATTAGTTTGGTGTGCTCAACACTGAAAGGCTTTTGCTGCTGTGAATGATGTAGAATAAGGAATCTAGAAAGATTACTTACCCCTATAGCTTATCACAGCTCAGTTAAATGTAGCTGTACTGGCAAAAAAAAAAATCCTTTTGCTACTATACAAAATTAGGTAACAGAGACTAACAAAAGGTTTATCATGGAAATATCTTGCTTGCAAGAAAAAGAAGATGCTTGCTTTTGGTTGCATCAGTACTGATCTGAATTGCTTTTACAAAGAGAACCACTGCATACTGCTTTATAAAAAACTTTTCAGCTACAGTCCCGTTTCAGCTGCTTTGTGTTCACACTGTGATATCACAGTAAAACTCCACAGAGCTGTTGGCATAAGACTGGTAATAAAAATCTGTTGATTCCTATCACAAAATATGTGCTGGAAAAGAACAAGTTAACTGTTTCTGAAGAACACATGTTCACTAGCAGAAAATTGTGGAAGAGGTCTGTAAGTCTGTAATCACCTGAGGAAAAGGGAAATGCACTCTTATAAAAAGGAAGGAGCCAGATTGTTTGCTTTCTTAGACAATTTTTAGCATCTCAGTGTGAGTGGAGAGAAGGGAATTCTGGTTCTTAGAACAAAGTAATTCAGCTTCCAGTGAGCCATAAGGGAGAACACTGCACTAAAGGAAGTTTAGGGTCATTCTAATGGTTTTCACTTCCCTTTTTGAAGCAAAAGCAATGAAGCTTTGCTGAAAAGCAGATCACAATGGACAAATTTGGTGGCCTTCTACCATGGAGTTACAGCAGTTATGGATGAAGGAAGAGTGATTGACATCATCTATTTTGCACTTGTGCAAAGCATTTTACACTCTCCCACATGGCATCCTTGTCTCTAAGCTGAAGCTGATGAATGTAACACTTGGTGGGTAAGGAATTGGCTGGATGGTTGCGTTCAGAGAGTTGTGATCACTGGCTCAATGTCCCAGTGATGAGTAGTGTTCCTCAAGGATGGCCATTGGTATCTTTGTTGGTGACACAGCCAGTGCACCCTCAGCAAGTTTGCTGATGACACTGAGCTGTATGGTACAGTCAACATGCTGGAGAGAAGGGGATGCCATCCAGAGGGACCTGGACAGACTTGAGAGAGGGGCCTATGCAAATGTCATAAACTTCAACAGAGCCAAGTGAAAGGTGCTGTACCTGGGTTGGGGAAATATCAAACACAAACACAGACCGGGCCAAGAATGGATTGTAAACAGCCCTGAGGAGAAGGACTTAGGGTAGATGAGAGGCTGGACATGACCCAGCAATGTGTGCTGGTGGTCCATAAAGCCAGCTGTATCCTGGGCTGCATCCAATACAGCGTGGCCAGCAGAGATAGGGAAGGGATTCTGCCCCTCTGCTCTGCTCTGCTTTGCTCTGCTCTGCTTTGGTGGGACCACACGTGGAGTGCTGCACCTATCTCTGCATCCTCAGCATAAGGGCAGTGACCTGTTGGAATGAGTCCAGAAGAGAACCACGACAATGAACAGGGGCTGGACCACCTCTCTTATAAGGACAGACTGAGGGGGTTGGGGTTTTTCAACCTGGAGGTGAGAAAGCTCCAGGCAGAAATTATAGCACCTACCAGTACCTAAAGGGCCTACTAAAAGGCTGAAGAAAAACTTTTTGCAATGGCATGTAGTGACAGGACAAGAATGAATGGCTTCAAGTGTAAAGAGGGTAATCTTAGGTTAGATACTAGGAAGAAATTCTTTACTGTGGGAGTGGGAGGCACTGGAACAGAGATGATGTGGATGTCGCATCCCTGGAAGTGTTCTAATCCCGGCTGGATGGGGCTGTGAGCAATCTGATCTAGTGGAAATTGTTTCTGTCCATGGCAGGGGTGCTGGAACTAGATAGCGTTTAAAGTCCCTTCCAACCCAAAACATTCCATGATTCTATGTGTCAAGAAATACTTAGAAAACTCACCATAAGCTTGTTTGTGCATGTGGAACTGAGATGTTCTGAAGGGTTTAGGTGTGAACCTGAGGGTTTCAGTTTTCTGGGGTCCTTGTAAACAGCTTCTTTACATCAGAAGTGGGAAACAGAAAAGCTTGGACCTGGCCAAACACAGTGGATAGACAGCTGAACTTCAGAATCCAAATCTCAGTATAAGATTATGCAAAAACTAAGCTGTAGTTTAGGGAGGATGCGCAGAAACCTGAAGTCGCAGAGGTCCCAGATTAGAGCCTGGAAGGTGATGCTGACCGAAGAGTCAGGGGTGCAGTGCCTTGCCAGCAAAGTGGTGAATGGCTGATTGAGAAGTGCTGCCAGGTACGATCACAGGCCATAGCTGTCAGGTCCCAGCTCACAGCTAGATCCATGTAGTCAGACGTTTGGGCCTGCACAGTGTCTGATGGAAATAACTGCAAAGACCAAGGCAGCTTTTACTTATAATAAAACCCACTGAAGCCAGTGGATACTGATTCTCTTTGGCTTAATGAAAAGTAATATTTTATAATCTTGTGGTGTCAGTTAGGCAACAAAGAAAACTGTTTTACCACCTTCTCCTGGTCTTGGGGTTGTATTGTATTTTGTCCTCTTGTTTTAGATTAGCTTTAACACACATTGTGTCTGGTTGTGGACTGATTTTTTTCAAACCAATCACATACAGGAACCGCAGTTTGGTAGCATCCTTTTGTATAAGGTTTTGGTTTTATTTTAATAAGCTTAGCTACTAATATTTCTGTGAAGTTGTTTGACTCGTCTTGATCCTGTGTATTTGAATATGCTTATCTTATATTTCTCATGCTCCAATAAATATTTGTTCATCAAGAATACTCATAAACCTAAGTCATTGCTCCAAGCATTAGCGTCACAGCTTTCTTCATTCACTGTGTTTCACTGTGACTTATTATTAACTGACTTCATTTGTCAAAAAATAAATAATTTTGTTTATTTTTGACAGTGTTGCTGGTATTTGATATTATTTCACTGTGGTAGGGCTGTCCTTATGTTTATTCTAAAATACAAGGTTTCTTAATTTATTTTGAATTCCTCTTCTCCTGAATTTCTAATTGATATTTTTTCAAGAGGCTTTGCTTATGTCCTTGCTTTGGAAAGTTTTATTTCTTTATTTTATTTTGTGTTTGCTTGTTTTGTTTGTGAGTTGTTGCTTTGGGTTTTTTAAATTTTTCTCTTTTATTACTGTTTTTAAAATAATGGTCAGATAAGTGCTGCAGACAGCTTAGAACATATTCTAATGATTATTCTTTAACCTGTTCATTAGAATACCACATAGATCAGAAGATAGTAATTCTGATTGCTGGCACATTTCCTGTCTTTTCCCTTTGATCTATAAAATAACTGCTCTATAGGATGGCCTCTCAGGCAATTCTTTATAAAAAAATTGTGCCTTTCCCCGGAGAGGTTTCTGCAGGGATCAGAAGGCTGAAGCTGTTGGCCTCACCCAGCAGAAGTGTTCACAGCCTGAATTTTCTCTGGAACTGTGGCTGGAAGAGTTGACAGCTGTCTGGATGTGTAGTAGCTGGAAACATTTGGCTGATCAAGCAGTGCTTTGCCTATCACTAGGGAGAACTTTGTCTAGTATTAACAAGAACATCTCTTAGTTTAGAAACACCCGCTCCCGCAAACGATTGTTAACCTTCTGCAAAGGTGGTGCATGGTGCTTCAAATGGCTGTGGGCACTTCACACACACCACTGTGTCTGTGTGTGTTTAGGGGGTTGTTTTTCTTTGTAGTAACTTGTTCTTACTTTCTTCTAGGAAAAAATGAAACTGGTACAGCCGCCGTTTCCTTCTCTGCCAGATGCCCTACCTCACTAAGGTAATTAGCTTTATTTGCTCAGCTTTGTGTGCTCAGAATAAAATTAGGCTATTTGTTTAAGTGACAAATGTCAGGATAAATCCTATATTGGCCAGTACTTAGCTGAATGCAGTTACTAATTGAGTCACTGGTTGATTTACACAACAATAGGTTTACACAGGATGCCTTTTCATCATGGAGTATTGCTCCTAATTTTTATAGCATGAGCAGGAACAATATATATGTTGATACATAAAAATAAGAAAGATCTAATACTCTGAATCTGTAGGAGTGCTACAAAGGAGTGATTCCACTTGGAAAAACAGTGAGTTAGAGACCAACTAGTTTACTCATCCTGCAGCCTTTCTTTGTGCACACTTTTTATTCTGATTCTCATTATTTGGCAGACCAAGTTTAAGACAAACATAAATACATATGTACATATATAATGCACAACACCAAGCAAAAGTTTATCTTTCTCCTCACTGAGTTTGATGCTTGTTCAAGTTTGTGGTGCGCTTGCATTCAAGTCTGAATTTCACTTTCAATGAGGAATTCCCAACAACTTTCAGGACTGGACCTTAACAGGGCTGAATGATTTGGTAGCTAGCGAAGAGGAGTTTTCCTTTTACAATGTTCCATTTGAAGCAGTATAAGCAACAGAAAACTCCAATAATCTAATCATTACCCGATCCCTGCTCTTTTATATAGAGTAATAAGTCTTTGAAAAAGTGTATCAGCTGAAGCAAGACATAGAGAATGAAAGTCTTAGCAGCAGCATCTTGAGGAGAAAGGTAGAAAGAACCTGCACTCTGCTAATTGCACAGTGAGTCTGGTATTATCAGTGCAAATCCGCAGAAGTACAAGAAGACATGAGAAAAGCCAAAATGACAAAACCTGGGTTACTATAGGAGCTAAGCCTCTAGCCACAAGTATTCTCGTTCATAGATGACTGACTTGGAATTGTTTTGAGTTACTACAAACATTTGTAGTTAGTGAGTGACTCAGTATTGAGTGGTAAATTGTAAAGGATTGATCTTCCCTCCGCTGCTTAAGGACTTAAGAGCTACATGGGAAAATTCCAGCCCACTTGATTGCCTGTGGCAATTTGTTCAGTTACAGATTGAAGCATAATCCTTACATGTCTGTTTACACTGGATATTGATTCAAGTGATTGGCCCACAAACTGAGAGAGACAGGCAGTAGTAAACAGATTGTGAAGTTGCTGAATGGTGCTATATTTATCTCTGTGTATTGCTTCATTATATGAGACCATGTTTTGGGGTTCATAGAAATGCCCTAAACAGAGATGATCCATATATGATAATTTCCTAGGTAATTGTAGAGGCTTTGTAAGATAAGGCTGGTCTGTCATCTAGGAAACCTGCAGAAGTAAGTGGTAAGTAAGTTCAGTGGCCAGGTTGACTGCCTGAACAAAAGATGTGCTATTCTTTTAGTTTATATTCCTAGCAGGGTAAGGACCAAAAGTGGAAATGTTATATATTCCGAAAAGTGGAATGGAACATGAACTGTGAGCAGCTTCAAAATAAGGGAGCTGTGGTTAAGCTAAACATTGCCTGCAGTCATTTGCATCCCTGTTGGGAAGATGTCACATCAGCTAATGTGCAGCAACTGCAGTACAAGGCCCAGTAGGGTGAAGGTAAACTGTGTGGGTTCAGCAGTTGCTGTGCAAGCAGGACAGGAAAAGTCCCTGGCCCTTTACAGAAGATGTGAGGGAGGTAACTCCATGTAGGAACCCTCTCAACAATCAAAAGCTTAGGAAACAGAAATTACAGTTGTTAATGAGTATTTGAACACATTTGAAAGCTGAGATAATTTATTTCTTATCAGAGAGAAAGGATTGCAAGGAAAATTTTAAAATAAGTCATCAGTGTTTGGATGCAGGTAACTGAGAACAGCTGTTGGAAACATCCACCTTAAGGTGATGGCTGCCTTTACCCCTCAGCAGAATGTGTGTAGTTTGTCTTTACATAAATTCCCATGACCTATTGTTGGTGTTTCAGGGGAAACCAACGTATTTGTATACCTCTACAAGCAATGCCTATTCTTTGCTTTCTCTTGACCTTTTCTACTTGCTCAGTCAGGTGCTCATGGCAGAGATCCTAGATCCTGCTGCTGCCTGAACATGTGGAGATGCCCATGTCTCCGGGCACAGACTCATGCCAATGCGGCAACAGAGAGAATTCTTCTACACTAAAAGCAAGGTTGATGAGAGTACATCTGTCTGAGTTTGGAGGCCAGTGGTTTTAAATTAGATTGATTTGACTGATTATGAGAGACTCCTCAACCGCAGTGAACAGCTGCAGTAACAAATCTGCTATAGACAAGACACCCAGTCAGTCATAGATGATGACCCCAATGGCAGGCATGCTTGGAACGACTGGAAAAGCAACTCTGCTGTCCCGAGGCCTCTTAAAGGGCTACTTCAGGAGCTCCCTTCTTTTCTGAAACACCACAATGAGATTGTCTGTGTGGGTTTTTTTTAAAAAATGTGACAGAGTAATGCTTTGATTCAATGCATGATCTGTGTGGCAATAAATCTCTCCAACTACCATTAATGTTATTTTTCATCAGAAGGGCAGTGGTGTGGCAGACAGGAGCAATTTCCCTGTTAGTTTCCTTTTAGAAAAATCTTTCCTTTGGAACATGCCTCATGGTAGTGATTGTCAGAAGAATCACAGTCTGCAGTGTCTTTGCTGCACTCTTTTTCAAAATCCTTTCTTCACTGCACACCACTCAGCCTGTATTAATGCTTTCTTCCAATGAAAATCCTTTAACATCTGAATTACCTTTGCTTGCCCTCACCCTTTGTCAAAGTGCGAATAGACTAACTAATCCACATTCATTTCTATTTAAATACTTACCAAGGGTGAATAAACCCTATGAAAGTCCAAAAATAACACAAAATAGTGCAAAGATACAACATTTTCATCTTCTCCATTGGGGCCAAACACACCTGCAGAGAGAAGGGCTAAATGGGACTCAGCTACAAGTTTCTCTTCTGTAGCTCAGCCCTAGGTGAAGCATTAGCTTTTTATTTACAACTCTTCATACAGTGTTACCTATAGTAATATTTCAGGAGGACTATAGTCAGTAAAACCAGAATGTAATTCTCAGTCAGGTTTCAAAAACATTTGATAAATACAGCAGTATTTCTTCTATGTGATGTTTTACAGATTATTTGCATTGTTCTTCTTTTCCAGTCCATGGTTAAAACTGTTTGCTAACTGTAAAATACAAATTATTTTTCTAAAGGAGATGAGCTAAAGTTTTAAGGTGGCAATTAGGCAGGTATCTCTGGTTCTGATGCTGGAAATGCTGCACAGAAAACATTTTGTTTTCAGTATCTCTGCTTAACAGCTTGTAACTTACTATACCATCACTGCAGAAATAAACCACCTGTTAGCAAAAGAAACAGCATGTAATGTACAAAGTTTCTCTTTGGTTCTAGCTTTTAATTTTACTTTATTTGAAGTAAATGATTCATAACATCTTCATTTTCAAACCTTTATTCTTCATAAACCATATTCTAATTGTGGTTCCCATCCATACTTCAGATCTATTAACCCACGGAATGATTCATTAATTTTGTATTCTCGTACCTATCTTCTCTACTGCTGTGAAAGGTACACTGTTGCATTTTTGTTGTCAATTTCTAATAAATTTTAAAATTAGAAGCTTTGATTTGCAAGTTATCACAGAGAAAACCATACAGAGAACCTTTAATGAACCAAATACTCACTTGCTCTCTGTATTTTGGATGGAGAGTAAGTGTCATTATAACTTGCTTTTCTAAATTTTAATACAAAAGTCAGATAGTCTTAATCCTTTGTCCAAGGAATGAGGGAGGAAAACATTGTACTCTCCTCCTTGCATACGTGCCTGAAGACCAAGGATGCAGCAACTCTGATAGCGTTACACTGACAGTTCATTTCAAGATGTAAGCAAAGGAGGTGTTCTGTCGCTTTTTTAAAAGTAGACTCTAAATACAAATGTTAGTGGAATGTTTTGAAGAGAGAGCCTTCCCTCACCCCTTCACTCCCTCACTTGGATTTTTTCTCTGACGCAACTGACAGTTATGCTTTTGTATGAAAAGGCAGAGGAACAGATTAGGTAAAGTAAGAAACTGGAATTCTCTCTAAGTATTAGAGCAATTTGCTACACCACTACATATGTAATATTCACCCTTTTATAACAAGTAGGAATGACAGAAAAGATCTGCAGCATGAAGCTGAGATTTGGCTATGTATTCTGTACCTGTACCAGAGGCTCCTGAGGACAGCAGTGGGAAAAGTCATGTTCCACCTGTTTCCATAAGTAAACAACCTTGCAGGTGATACAGGTTGGAACAACCAGAACAGAGTCAGTTGTGGCCAAGTGCCAGCTTTGTTAATGCAGTTTTTATTTCCCAGAAATTTCTTGCTATACATTTAGATAAAAAGCATTCTGCTATGCAACACATTTTTTACAGTCTATTTGCCAGGTGGAACTACAATATTGTTACAAAACAGTCTGAGAGAGTTGCATAGGAAATGGCAAATGGTAAAGATTTTTCAAAACGCAACCAATGAATATCCTATGTATGAATTTAGAAAACCTATATAAAGTTGTCAAATTTCTAAGTCCGATAGCAGCTTATCAGATTACTTACCTACAATTTGTATGAACCGAAAAATTCTGTCATATTGGTAAAATGTTTATTTTCTCATAATCTTTAAAAGAGAAACTCTCAGCTTTATGAGTGTCTGTGAGATGTTTGAAACACTGGAAGAAAAGATGCACTTAAATGCTAGTGGGATTAGACACTATGGATGTAGTCTTCAGTGACTTGTACAACTCGGACTTTCCTTATTTACTCTTTCAAAACAGAAAATCATCTTCATCACAGAATCATGGAATGGTTTCTGTTGGAAAAGACTTTAATGCTAGTGCAGCCCCCTGCCATGGCTGGGATTGTGGCCCAGACTCACTCCATCAGCTCCTTCTTTTGTTGAGAACCCCAGGGCTGGATGCAGGGTTCCAGGTGGGGTCTCACCAGAGCAGAGCCAAGAGGCAGAATCCCCTCCCTCACCCTGCTGGCCATGCTGCTTTGGATGCAGCATAGGACACTTCTGGCTCTCCTGGCAGAAATGCAGATTGTTGGGTCATGTCAAACTTCTCAGCCACCAACACCCCCAAGTCATTTTCCTCAGGGCTGTTCTCAATTCATTCTCTGCCCAGCCTGTGTTTGTCTTTGTTGCAGCACCTTGCACTTGGCCTTGTTCAGCTTCATGAGGTTTGCATAAGCCCACCTCTCAAACCTGTCAAGGTCCTTCTGGAAGGCATCCCCCTCCTCCAGCATGCTGACTGCACCACACAGCTCGGTGTCATTGGTAAACTTGCTGAGAGTGCCCTCGATCCCACTCTGTGGCACCAACAAGGATGTTTAAAGACCACTGTCCCAACACTAATCCCTGAGAAATGCCACAATCTTTTAATATGAAATAGCTTTGTATGATTCTCTCCCTACAGGTTTCATGGGTTTAGTCTATTAAAAACAAGAGGCAAAGTCAAAACTCTTATCAATATATCTCGTTTAAAAGTTTCTCTTGGCTTCAGCCAATACATGATGAATGAATATAATAAGATTTTACTAAAAAGAATACACGTCTTATATATTTACTGCTGCTTTATCAAAGTCGTACCCTTTAGTTCTTGAATGTATGACTTGTCTCCTGGTTTCAAATTAATAATAATTAAGTCTCCCACTAGTTGTTTTTTTTTTTTTTTAATAATGGAAGGTTTTCCTTTATCTACTGATTAGTAAGAAAAAAGGAAGAGACTTTGATGTTCTCTCCTTGGAATTGTTGCAATATTTTCAGCTTAAGCCTCCTGACCTGATTCATAACTGTTCAAGTCAAGAACGATTAAACTTTTCTCGTAACTTAAAAACAGTTCTCTATTGCTTGGTCCTTCTGAGATTCTTCTCTTATCTTCAAGGTCAGGTAAAAACATCAAGGGTTTAGAAATATGCTCTATCTGTGAGATGGGTCAAGCTGACCTGGTGTTCTCCTGCCCAAAAAAAACGTTCATGTATTTCTTCTTTTTAGCTCAGGCTGAGAATAAAACAGCACAAAGTGTCTCCAGCAGCTTGAAAACTGATGGATGTTAATGAATTTTCAAGCTGTTTCAAATATCTTTCACTTCTTTCTTTGATTAGTTTTAATAATTAATATTTTTGCAGGATGCTATTGCTCCAGACTGATGTTCTCTGCCCTACAGATTTTTTTTTGTTTAGAATTTCGTGCCTATTGGCAAGATCTGCTTTCTGCTTTACTTAAGAAACCAAGAAGGATTTCTTCTGCAGATTAATTCTCTGCTGCTGCATTGTCCTCATTATGCTAGCTGTTAAGGGAATATTTCCTTGTTGCAGCAGTACACACATGAAAGTTAAGATCTCCAGGGTATCTTCTCTATGTCTTGGACTGGCGTCCTGCACTGACTGCGCACTTTGTTTCTCTTGATTGCCTTTTTTTTTTTTTTTTAATCTTTATCCAAGTGATAAAAAGTGATCTTTAACCTTCCTTTTGTAGGAAAAAATCCTCTAGGTGTTACATGGTGTTTTTAAGTGACTGCTTTTCAGGCATGAAGTTATTATGTCCGTGCTGTCTGGAGTACATGTAGTACATATAGTACATATGGTACATATAGTACATATAGTACATATAGGTAATCTGGTGATGGTTTTCACTGATTGCTAGATGAAGTCAGCGGAAACCCTGCACAGCGGGGTTTTACCTGCGAGTGTCTTGCTTCCCGAAATACTCCGGCGACCGCCCCATCCTTACCACTCACACGCACCGCCGTGTGGCCAAATACTGTGCCGTTCCCTCCTGCTCCCGGTTTCCTAAGGAGCACCAGCGAGAACAGAATCGTCTGGCTAGTCAGCGTGCCCCCCTCAGGGGATCTTCACAGAGTCACGGCATATTCTGAGTTGGAAAGGATCCACAAGGATCATCGAGTCCAGCTCTGAAATGAATGGGCCGGGGCTGATTGAACGCACGACTTCAGCGTTATTAACACCGTGCTCTAACCGACCGAGCCAATGTTTCCAGCCCTCCCCCAGCTTCCACACATCTTCCAGAGCAGCAGCTCCCTCCTCAAAGCCAACTGCAAAGATCTTTGGGGGAAAAAAATTAAACGGCAACCATCGCTCACCACACGTGCTTCATTTTTTCAGGCTGGCGGTGAGACTCGTATGTTTTATAAACTTCACTGACTTGCACAGTATGACCGAATTAGATAGAAGAGTATGAAAAAGGGGAGCTTGCCTGTAAGCACTGAAGTCATGCTTTAAACAGAAAACCCAGACAAGCAGACCTTGATTAAAAATTCCCTAGAGAAGACAGAAAATCCTTATCGAAGGTGAATTACTAACACATAGTCTCATTTGGCTAGGGAGGCTATGTAGAGGTAGTCTTGTGCACTTTATTTGAGAGCACAATGGTCTTTCCATACCTCACCATACTGCACCCTGCCATGCCAGGCCACACCATACCCATAACCATTACTATGCCACACCGCACCAAGCTGTATATTCTTCATTCATGCCGTTAAGAGGAAAACTGCTTGAATTACAGTAAAAGCTCTAATGAGGTTGACTGCAGTCTCCATTTTACAGCTCTTTAGCCTTCTGTTTCTGAAGCTTTCATACGTTGCTATTGAACCTCATTTCTCTCAATCATCAATTCCTTTCAACCAACTCAGATTTTAGACTATAGAATGTATAGAAAGATGTTTCCATTGCAGCAAGATCAGAGAAATCCTTTTTTAAGGATTCAAAAATTGTTTATAAATGATAATTAAATACCTTGCAATGGAAAATATGGTTCCTAACTAGATGACGAATTCTGATAGAATTCTGTGTTTTAGCTGTCCTTATCCTAACCCAGGATATTTGCTATTCCACACTTTTGTTTGCACAGTAATAATCAGTGCAATCTGTGCAATTAAGCCAGCTGTTTCTGAGGAAAAAAAATAACTGAGTTTGACACTAATCATCCCAGTGTAACATAATATCTGAGTCAGCTGCATGGTTAAGTGAGGCACCATGGGAACTTCTGTAGGTTAGAGGTCTTTGGGAGAAACACACCCAGCTGAACATCAGAGGAAATTCTCAAGGGCAACAGGTGGCAAGGAGATGTTTCTAGAAGGACAGAGGACATCCTACAGACAGAAATGCTTTACCCAAACAGTTTGATTTGTCCATTTGAGTAAATTCTCATATGACCAGCTGTAAAGACTGCCAAGTTCAGATAAATCAGAACCACAAACTAAAGAAGCAACTTAAAATAGTGTAACAGTGGTAGTGTTGCAGGCATATACATTCATAGTATACTTTCTGTTCTGCACAAAGATCCATGTATGTCCAGCTTTACGTATCCAGCTTCCATTATTTATTTCATACTGTTATGGAACAAAATATAACTGTCCTTCTCTATCCTTTTTGTTTTGCCATTTTGTTTAGATTTTGCCGTGTTTTGTGATTTTGGTTGGTTTTTTTTGATTTGTGGTTTGAGTTTTTGTTGTTTGGTTTTGGTTTTGTTCTTGAGGTTTTTATTATTTTAACAAAGTTGCAGAATTCATATGGGTTAACTTAAAGAAAAATGACATAATTTCCCTGGTTGCATTTCCCATTCTGGTCCACAGCAGTACCATATAGTTTTATACCAGCACAGCTGAGCTAAAGGCACCCATGTGGGTTGGAAAACACAGGAAGAAACCAGGAATGCTTCAGCTGGCAATGGAGGGTTGTTTCTTTTTTTCTATTTGTAGTTTGCCTGTCACCTTAAACATGGAGGAATAGGAATCTTAAATAGAAAAATCCTGTAGCACAGCCTGGCACGTGAGAACATCAACCCTAAGTGCCTGTCTTTTGTTTATTTGCTTTGTATAGATCCCAGATCATGATCTCCTGGACAATCTTCACAACGCCACAGGTGACTTTCTCTGAGCCCACAAATACACTTTCCATCAAGGAAAGGTCCTCATAATGCCCTGAGTAACATTTCAGAGGAACCTGATAGTGGTGCTTTGTGTTGCCTTCTCTAAGCCTCCTCATATTTTTGCCTCTGCCCAATGTGGTGTGCCATTTAGGGCTGCAAAATATGCATTCCCTCGTGTGTGAAGTAGGTTACTGCCCTCTGCCAGAGCCATGTTGTGGATGCACAGGCAGAACACTATGGTCACAGACAGTGAGGAGTAGCTGATAATGATAGAAACCTTGACTAATTTGGCTAGGCTTTGATGTGATTAACCAGGTCAGAGTTAATCTCCTATCAGATAGCTTAAAAAAGGACTTGAGCTGGCAGATTTTTACTACTTCTTTTGTTCCGAACACTGACATAAGGTTAATCAAATACCCTGGACTGTTCCAGGAAAGCTTGGAGTATGGTGTACAGGCAAAGAGAGAAAAAAGATAATCTTAGAGTATGCACAGTGCTAATGCTGGTGCAAAATGTGAAACTAATACAAGGCCAAAAGCAAGGGAATAGAGATGAGTTATTTGAGTAATGAGTACAGCTAGATTTCAAACATTCTTTTTATTAAATAAATGGAATTCTGACTAAATAGGACTGCAGTTTTGGGAGTTTCTCTAAGTTGGAACAGATGCAAATGCTTGATATGGTAACTAGTCTCCCGCCTGTGCCTATATCACTGCTAAAAATAAATCCTAAAAAGAAACACTACCATGAATCTTGGTAAATTAAATGTGGTAGTAGATAAGTTACTGTAACTTATTCATGAAAATGCCTTTTTTTTCTCATTTTGGTAACAGATATAAAACTTTGAAATATGCAGTACAAGTCATGAATATTTTCATCCTTGTGAAAATGCGATCTTGCTGTGTTAAAAAGAGTTTGTGAGGGAGTGGTACGAAATACTGCTGTCTATAGAAATAGCTGTTCCCCAGAAGATGCTCTGAAGGTAGCTGCTTGGTTTTTAAAACATTGGTAGAAGAAATGTATTGCCATTTGCAAATTCCAGTCCTAAAAAAACCTGCAATCTTCAGTAATTCAGTTCAAAGTCCTGATACTGAACAAACAAGTGTTGTGCCAGGCACTTGATATCCTTATTTCCTGCCACGGAACAATCTCTGCCACAATCCTTGTAAAGGGGCTAGCATGAGTTACTAAAGGCACATGTACTACCCCTGGAGTGGCTCTTTTAGTGCTAGTGGAATTGAATAGACTTCCACTGTCTCCAGAGTACCTGGGAGCCTGTACCATACATTCACTGTGGCTGGTGTAATGTCTCTTAAATTAGTAGAAACGTTTCCAATTAAATGAGCTTATGTTGATACCATAAACAAAAAGGTCTCTCAGATGAAAAAGAAATTAAGTAACTGAAGTTTTTCTTCCTTCTTGAAAACAGTACACTCCAGAGACAGCTCATTCAATGGCAAGATGGAGAAAGATTCAGCCAAAACCAAGTTTTCCCCAAAAGACATATTCCTAAACATTGTGAGACAGGTAGCAAAGATCTTCCCATGAGAGTTAATGGAACTGAATCAGAGGAAGCATGTAAACATACACATTACACACTACTCAAAGGACAGGGCCAAAGACACCTGCAAGCACGTTGGGATTGTCCCATGGAGGACACACGGCGTTTTCAAAGCCGACTGCTGGCCTGAAGGACCATCTCACTGTCTCCAGGACACTCAAGGCCCAGCTGACAGAGCTCTCGCCGCCGCATCCCCTCACGCCCTCCGGGGTGCGGCCCGGCCAGCCCCGGCTGAGGCTGGTGGCGAGGCCCAGCTGGCGGTGAGCGCAGCGGGGGCGGCGTTGCGCAAGTTAAAAGGCCGATGGGCAAAACGCCGCTCCGCAAAATTAAACGAGTCGTTCCTGAAAGAGAAGGGCCTCCGCGCTCTCCTGCGAGTAGCTGCGGGGTCAGGAGCTAGCTCCAGGTGGATGCTGCACTATTGGAGGGAAGGGCACGTAGAGCAGAGGGGTGTCTCCCCCTGTCCCCCAGGACCGTGGGGTTTCTGCAGTGTAGAGAGCAGAGCACTGGACTTCTTAATAGCAGCCAGCAGTATGTATGCATTATTACCATCACTTGAGATGCCTGGTCTCCTCCAGAGGACTCCGGTTTCCAGCGCTGGATCTTCTTTCCCTCCCATTCCATGTACAGATGCTTTGCTTCCATGTCCTGGTGCATGCCAGCACTTCTGCTATCCTTCAGCTGCCAGATCTGAGTGGACTGACAGCAATCTGGGGCCAGCAGTCAGGGACTGAGTGGTGACCAACTCAGACACCACAACGGGGGGTAGCAAGCAGACACTGCCCAGTGGAGCCCAAAGCTTTTGGGCACAGCCCCTGGGACTGGTGGCACTGGTAGGTACTTAGGGCACACAAACCTCACAGAGCCTCAGGCTGCACTGGTGGCTCAGCTGAGCACAGCTGCTGGGCGCAGTCCAGCGGTCAGGTTGGATTGGGAGTGGTCACACTAAAGCCCACTGGCACTGCCCCCTGGCTAGAGCCACCCTTCACTATGCTACCATAGTGCCCAACATGGGATAAGCCACCTCCTCTCTCCCTCCTTCAGCACCCCCAGCCACTTGTGCCTGGTGAGAAGGGAACCTATCTTATTTTTTTTCAAGATTACACAGGCTGTAGGGCAGAAGTGAATTAGTTTCATACTAGTATTCAACTGCCTTACCCCATCAATATCTGCAAGTATCTGAAGGGAGGGTGCCATGGACCCAGGCTCTTCGCAGTGATACCAAGCAATAGGCCAAGAGGCAATGGGCAAAAGCAATGAACAGGAATTTCCACTCGAATATGAGGAAGAACATTTTTACTATGCTGTTGACTGCACACTGGAACAGGCTGCCAAAAGAGGTTGCAGAAACTCCCTCACTGGAGATATTCAAGAACCATCTGGAACCAATTCTGTGCAATGTACTTTCGGACAACGCTGCTTGAGCAGGGAGGTTGGACCACATGACCCCATGTGGTCCCTTTCAAACTGACCCATTCTGTGATTCTGTGAACTGTGATGAAATCAATACAGATGTGACCTTCTCAGTGCAGGTCATAGGCAACTTCAAACAAGCACAGGCTTCAAAAAGTTGTAAACTTTTGGGCTTCTAGGTTAACTAAGAAATAAATCCTAAGTCTTGCAACCTTCTCAGCTTGCTCAGAAGAGTGAATGATTCAGGTTCTGGGTAGTTTTTTTGGCCTCCATGAATAAACATTTTAAGAGGTTGGTCCATCTGGCTCTGCAGATGCTGTCACATGAAGTGGCAGCCCATGTGTGCACTTGGGCACTTACAAAGTGGAGGCATGCATCATTTTACCAGTGAGCTTAAATATTTACCAGCCAAATGGAAGGAAGGGGAAATGGCTGGCTGCAGGGATGTAGGGGGTAGGGGAAGACAGAGAGCACACGAGCATGCATGTGTGTGAGTGTACCTTCGCATAAGAAAACCTGCAAACTCAGTACGGCTCAGTATGGCAGCTTGACTCAGTGCAACACAGAGGTATGAGAACATGAGCAGGTAATAAACTCATGAAAGGAAAGAAAAAATTGAAATATTCATTTACCAGGTGTAATTAAAGCTCTGTTAAACTGACTACACTACTTCCACTTCTAAGCCAGATTACTAAATTCGGCATAGCACTTCTAGCACTGATCTGCAGGGTGACATTTGCTCTACCCACCTTTTCCATGGGATATGTGCACAATCAACTACGTGAGAAAAAACTCACTTCAGATGTCCTACATTCGTCCAGAGGGGCAGAAATAAAGAAAACACCTAAGTGTATTCTTGAGAAGGAATTAGTTTAATCATGGACACCTTCTTAATGAGAGCTAGTTATTTCTTCTGTAAAAATTTCATATTTTATCAATATTTCTTATACTGCATCAGAAAAACAAGGACTAAAAATTTAAAGCAGCATTACAATTATATAGGAAAGGCCACTGTTGTGCGGGTATGGGTTTCCCCTCACAGTTTAGCATTAAGCTGTGAAAGCATCTTCTCGAGCTTTATTGCTAGAGCCATGTTTCCTTTAATCCTTAATTTTCCAGTCATGAAGGCCAGAGTTGGCTTTAGTTTCCCTGAAAAGAAGAAACAGAACCATCAGACTATGAAAGGAACTGGAAAAAGCCTTTGCATAGGAAAACATAATGCCACCACAGTGAAACCTTAGCATCAATATTCCTACCAAGTGCAGCTGGTAA
>VXBQ01014423.1:92550-105710 GCA_013400175.1 Phainopepla nitens | reverse complement strand
CTGCCGAGCGCGGGGAAGGGACCGGAGGAGAAGCGGCCGTGCCGTACCTGCCCCAGCCGCTGCTGAGAGCGGCCGCGGAGCTTTTATCTGCCAGCAATTATTTAAGGAATCCGCCTGCTGGGGGTGGTCGAAGGTAGCGTTGGGCGCTCCTGAGCAGCGTGTGAAGCGTGTGAGAAAGTGCGGGGAAAGTTCTCTGACTTTTAGAAATTGAACCCGCAGCTCTTTTCCAGTATGTTGAGGTTAATTTTTATTAAGGTTTGCTTTGTTTTTTATCCCTGGTTTATTATAGTCCGTCAACATCGTGAATAGCTGCATTAACTGAGTGCCGTGGAGGACTTATTCTCACTTGCTTACTAGAAAATATTTCGCGTCCTGCCAAGTTTTGGTGTAACCTGACAGAGCTGTTAGTTAAATGCGCTTAAAGGATCTGTCCGGTCCCTGTCAGGTTAACTCTTTGATTGCCAAGTTTAAACATTTAATTTTCAAATGCCATTTATTATTTAAACAGTTGTATCGATGGGCTGATACTTCAGAAAAAGTTTCAGCAATTCAGAACAATGTGAGTACATGTGCTTCACATATGGCACTGTGGTGCTGGGCTTATGACAGTTTAAATCTGATCATTTCATCCTGAATGCAGCTGGTACTCCTCCTTCTGCAGCTAAATCAGCTATCTCTCTTACCAAGGATTTGTAGGCTCAGTAGTAACTTTTTATTGTTATTTATTACCATTCTGATGCATTTTCAAGCCTGGCAGCCAGAAGGTTTCGAATCTGCAAGCACCCCGTGCAATTTAACTCAAATGCCACAGAGTTCTGAACTTCCTTTGGGGGTAATGGGATCTCCATGGCAATGAGGCCTGCTGAGAGAGGAACATGGGCTTGGAATTTGATAAAAGATTACTTGGGGGCTGTAAAACACCATCATCCTCATCCCAAAGTGATAATTAATCATGAGCTAAAGCAACCTGGCTCATGGGACTGTAGAAAGGCATGGGCTGAGAAATTTGGCTTGAAAAGGCATCTGAGGAATTGCCTCGTGTTAAAAAAAAATCCCTTTGGGTAGGGAAAAAACCCCAGAAAGGTGTGTCATGAAGAGAATATAAATGTGTTGCTTCCAGCCCAGTGCATCAAAGAGCTCAGAGCCTGCAATGCTTTTAGATGACAAGTTCATGGCACGGTGCCATTCACAGAGGAGTGGTGCAGATTCCATTCAGAAACTCTCACATTGCAGCATCTATGGGAGGTCGTTTTGGGTGGCTTTAAAGCTTTCTGTGTGCCTCCTAAAATAATGCCTTTTGTAAGCTTGCAGGATCTAATTGTTTGAACAAGAATGTGGTAGTAGAGCTGGGAATTCGAGCCCAGTTTTGGAGCTGCAGTTTCTGGGCTGCTTCTGTAAAAACTGCAAGTTCAGGTGTGTTACGTGCATTGAGTCTGACCCTTAGAAAGCTCCAAAAATCAGCTCTGAGTCCCTTCACTTCTCCCGTATGAAGCTGAACTATGAAAATGGACCCATGTGATTGAGTCACATATCTAATTGTTTCAAGGAAAGCACTGGCTACAAAGCTCTATGCAAAGTTCAGGTACCTCCTTATTCCTTCATGAACTTAAACTCTTTTATGCTTAGCTGGTTGTACATTTAGTTTGTTACATATAATAGATAAATGAATGTATTTATTATTATAGATGTGATAAACATCGATATGTTACTGGTTTTATTTAAATTCTAAAGATCTGTAAACCATTTATTGCCCCTTAGGCTCTGTTTGTTCATTTATACATATTAGACACAGGCTCAGACTGCTGGTGACAACAGATGTGACCCTACAGGGGCAAATACATCACAGACTATTTGCTCTTTTCCTTTTGCTACACAAAAAGTATCTCACAAATGAAGGTAACTCTTGTGGCTGTGTCTTGACCGACCACTTCCAATTGTGCTCCTCAGGGGTTATTTGATTGCAGCACCTTCTGTTTTCCGCTCTGGGGTGGAGGAAGCCATAAGTGTGACCATCTTCAACTCTGTCAAGGAGACCACAGTGCAGATCCAGCTGGTGGTCAAAGGAGAGACAGTGTCACGGAGCCACGGAACAGTCCTGGGTGAGCTGCTGGACTGCTGAACCTGAGAACTGATTTAGGAGTTGTGCTGTGGGAGCACACTGATACCTCCTGAAGAATTGCTTTAGGTGCTAATGGAATCAAATTAATTGATTTGCTACTGCTGCACCTTCTCAGCTGATTGTGTTGATGTGGTTTTGATGTGTGTGATCTCAAGCTCGTAAGGCTGACAACTTTGAAACACCAAGACATACAGAGACCCAGTCTAACTGGTACTCTAGAGTTTTACAGTGATTACACTCCCTTTTGATGCCTGAATATTTATCAGTGGAGGGCTATATAAGGAATAAGATAAGTTTATTTTAAAGAAAAATATAAAATCTATATCATCATCAATTTCTTCTCTCCAAAATGGGTGCTGGGAACAGTCTCCCCATCTTCAGGACTGGATGTTGCTGAGAGAGGTTTCTAATGTTTGTGTAGTTGGATAAGTCTTTAAAATCCAAGCCAGATACCTCTGTCCTGTGAGTAAAAGCAACGTGATTTGATAATATCCAGCTTAACACTGAGTGAATTTACACTGGTGAAAGTGAAGTCCAGCAGCCCTGTTGTACCACTGTCAGTAGTGGTGGAAGCTGTAGTGTAGTCAAGGCAATCAGGCTCTTTAACCCTCATGTTTTAACCCTTCTGTATGTTGAAACTGGGAGTTTTATGAAAGCCATTCCGTTTTTTGGAACAGATTGTCTCTGGTTGTGTCCTCCCCTTGATGTCTTTGAAAGTGGCTGACAATTGCAAAGCAATTCAAAGGGAGTGATGCTGACACATGTGGACAGCAAATGCTCAAGAGAACTCCTAGGTATGGCTGTATCCAGCAATCCAAACAGATCCCATGAGTGTTTTGAGAATTGTTTAAGTCCCAAAAGAGGCCAGGTCCTTTTTCCAGCAAAACCCTTCTGCAGGCACAGGCTGCCCTGTGCTGGAGCCTCAGCCTTGGGGGTGCTCTCCAAGCACAGAGCACTTTGCAGTTTACATTGGGCAAAAGTTGTAAATAAATGTGGACCAGGTTTATTTTGGAGAGCTCTGCTGGGTCTGACCCTGCAGACTTTTTACACAGTGCAGGAAAATTACTTCAGGTGAAATCATAACGAAGGGATACTGCAGGGAGCAGCTCTGTGGTGTGGGGTCTTCCTTCACTCAGCTGCAAATATCTAAAATCTTAGTGCCTTACCTTGAGAATTAATCTTGCTCTCTCTCTCTTGTATTTTAGATAAAGGAACAATTAAGCTGAAGGTGAGTGTCAATTTTTTAAGATGTTTTCAGTGAATGTGTAAGGGACTTTCCCTCAGCCACATAAAGCATTGCTCTCTGGCACAAATAAATGTCACATTCTGGAGGACATAGCCCTCACCAGAGGAAAAGGGGAGAGTGAAAACAAAGCTCAACCCATCACAGCTCACCTGCCAGGTCCTTACACCACTAGAGAAAATCAGTGACTCGCGGCTCCACATAAATTTCTGTTTTGGGGTTATTTTATAAGAATGGCAGTACAGAATTCTGTGTGGGGGTTATGACTTCAAATATTGGCAAAATTGAGCTGGACTAGAAGAACAAGCCCTTAAAAGTGTTGGGTTTCTTAACTTAATTTGGGCTTGCCATCTTTGGGACATTGAAGGGAGGTGATGGAACAAAATATTAAATTGTGATCTGCCTCTGGAACAGTATCAGATTTTTTACTTTGTCACTTTTAATCTGAAGTAATTTTAAACTACTTATTTCTCTGAGCAACTGGTTGAACATGTACATGCACACCCTTTTTGTTTGGGGGTTTTTCCCTCTGTTGGCAGAGCTGTGGGTTGATTTTCCCACGTAACACACCTGTTGTACTGGAAGCTGCATCTGTAGATCATGGATCTACCATCACTTTGCTGGAGTGATAAAGGGCAGAAGAGAATTTCCTGCCATGTTTTCAGCACAAATTTATCTCCTTTGAAGTTTACATGTTGTAGAAAACCTAGTATGTCGTGAATTTTCTTTTCACTGCTAACAAAACCAAAACGCAGCAGGTGGCTCTTCTTGCTCACTTCAGTGTCAATTACATTCCCCAAAAGCTCAAAGGCTTTGCTGTGTGTTCTTCACTTCCTGGTGTGTTTTTTAGGTGCCTTCAGGGCTTCGTGGACAAGCACACCTGAAGGTTTGGGGCAACAGGCACCTGGCAGAGGAAGGGTACATCTTCCACAACTACACCACAGTCACCATCGACAGCAAGGGCTCCTCAGTGTTCATCCAGACTGACAAACCTGTCTACAAACCCAAGCAGAAAGGTAAAGTCATCTTGGACAGCTTGCCATGTGCTAAGGCTGCCTACAATGGTGCTTTTAGGATGAACTCTTGTGTTCAGTCTCAGCTCCGGTGACTGATAAATCCCCTCTTTTCCTTTTTTTAGTGTTGATAAACCTCTTCATGGTGACTTCTGACCTGAGGCCAGTCAACGACAGGGTAAAGAAAACTGTTTTCTTTCACACTGTGCAATATGATGGAATAATTGGTAGCCTGCATTTTACTCAAGTGTACACTTATGGAGAAACAGAACTGGATTTTTAACCAATTTAGGAATAGCTTGTGATAGCTTGTTTTATTTGCAATTTAGCTTTTTTCACTTGGTCATATTCCTATTGGAGGAGAATACAAACTTTTGGAGTGCTGGCAAATAGGAGGCAGCTCTGCCAGAGCAGAGATAAGAATTTTTCAGACACATGCACCTTATTTAGGTAGTGCAGAGATATGTAAATGATCACTTTTCCAGTTAGATGTCTGAATTAAATGCGTGTTTCTCAGGCTACTCGTAGCAAAGGAGAGATGTTCAAACTTGTCACTTTGGGTCTCACACCTTGCTTATGTTGACTCAAAACTTCATCACAAAAAGCAGAAAAGTTGTTTGTTCTTCACTTCCTGGTTTTCTTTCAGATTGAAGCTTATGTGGTGGTGAGTATCTGTGTGCCCATCTAGCACGTGTCCTATAGAGGTACAAGGTTTGTGTAGCCTTTAAGGGAACAAATTTGTGCTTTTCCTGTCCCTTATGGCCATTCCCACCCCTAACCTATGCAATTCTCTATCCCTGTAACTTTATCTGATCTCTGTGCCTTGGTTTTTTGCTATCACCAGCAAATATCCTTGTTTGCTACTTCAGTTTCAGAAATCCATTCCCATTTTTCAGCCTGAGAAGAATTGGCTTGATTCACTGAGATTTATAACTGGGACAGCCTCACTCCCTCTCCCTTCTTTTTAATGCCCATCCACTCCTGACTTCATGTGCTGGGCTGGCAGAGCAGGGCCACCCTCATCTCTGCACCCAAACAGAGATAGTGGACAGTAGAAATCCATGGAAAGGAAAGGGTTCTCAAGGGTTCTCCTGTCTCCTTCCTTATGAGGTGAATGGTAGGTTCCTTCTGTGTTTAGTCTTATTTCAAATTTTTTTTTTAACCATATGTTTACCTGTCAGAAAGCAGAAGGATTCAATCTTGTTGAAGATTTAATGCTGACAAAACCAGCAGGATTAGTTTCTTCTGGGTTTTTCATCTAAAATGTGTCTTACTGGTTGTGCAGCCCCCTTTAAGAATAAAGTGTCTCCAGGGGTCAGTTCATCCCATCCAGCACTGGTGTCCTAAGACAGGACAAGATCTGCTGCTTGACAGTGTTTGCTTGTGTACATTGCTTACAGAATAATTAAATAATTCCAGAAAGCAAATACCCCAGTAAGGTAATTTTGGGACGTTTTGGACAGGAATTGGTTATGTTTGAGCTGTTAGTGAGGTGTGTATATTACAAAAGGAAGTTCTTTGTTGCAAACTGAGTTAAATGTCTGAGTGATACTCATTTTCACTGCCATTTTTCTCATCCCTAAACTGCCCTGCAGGATCCTCGGGGCTCTCGGATGATAGAATGGAATAACCTGAAGCCATTTTGTTGTGGTAAGTTCCAGATGATTTCTTTTTTCCTCCCTGTACTGTGATTTGCCCTTGCTTCTGCTTCCACTGAGTCATGTTCAGTAAGGCTTGGTGAGGGCTGGAGAGTGACAGAGTTCACAGGGAGTTATTTCCTTTTTCAGGCATTGTCAATATGACTTTTCCTCTGTCTGATCAGCCAGTGTTTGGGGAATGGCTCATCTTCGCTGAGATGCAGGGGCACACTTACAACAAATCCTTTGAGGTGCAGAAATACGGTGAGTTGACCCTACCCCAGGTGCATTTGGAAGAACTGTGAAATGCTTTCACTTCAGATGAAACCCCTGAAATAGTGCATTTAAAATGCCATGAGGAAAAATTCTTTAGAGCCACTGATTTCAAGGATGCAGACACTGCTACCTGGGAGCTTTGCTAAGGTCACCTTGCCAAGGTTTTGTTTTGCTGCTGTTGTTGATTGACCCTCTATGAGGTGTTACCCTGATAAATCAGAGACATGGTCCTGGTCAGAGCTGTGGGGACTTTTGCTGGGCAATGAGATCTGCTTGAAAAGATTGTGCTCTATTCCTTCTCATTGTAGTGTTGCCAAAGTTTGAGTTGCTGATCGACCCCCCTCGCTACATTCGTGACCTCTCACTGTGTGAAAAAGGAACTGTCCATGCCAGGTAGGAACATGTCCTAAACCAAGTTTCATTGCTGTGGATTGTGGTGCAGGCACTGGAGCTTGGATCCCACCTGCTGCAGACTTTTCAGACGATTTCTAATCATCATCAGAAGCTTTCTTGATGTAAGAGCCTTCAAAAACAGGGTAAAAATAACAATCTGGAAAACTTCCTGTGGTACTGTTTTCTAGATGTGCAGGTAATGTGGTAATTGTCTTTATATAACCAGAAGAACAGAAGCCAGCTGGAAGTTATTAATCATCATCTTTGCATTTCAGATACACATTTGGAAAACCAGTGACAGGGAAGTTAATAGTCAATATGACTATAAATGGTGTTGGGTACTACAGACATGAAGTGGGACACCCTGTCCTCAAGACCACCCAGGTGAGAGAGACCATGGACTCATCTGTGATAAAATGCCTTCTCTGTCTTCTTTAACATTTATCCCACAGCTCTGTTTTGTTGCTGATGGAGATCAGAAAATAAAGGAGTAAATATTGTAACTGGGGCCAGCATAATAAAAATATTGCTTATTTTTACATGGTATGTTAATGATTTTAGATATTAGGAAGAGTCTCTTCTCCTCGAGGCTGCTGGGCACTGCCCAGGCTCCCCAGAGAATGGTCCTGGCCCCGAGGCTGCCAGAGCTCCAGGAGCTGCCAGGGATGCCCAGGGTGGGATTGCTGGGGTGTCTGGGCAGGGACAGGGGCTGGATTTGATCCCTGTGGGTCCCTCCCAGCTCAGGATATTCTGAGATTTGGTGGGATGAGAATTTGTTGGCATAATTTTAATCTGTCCTAAGAGCATGTGGGGCTGAGGAGAGCAGAGGGCTGAGGTGACAGAGTTAGTCTAGACCATGGCTAAGGGAGGAAAATGAAACTCCCTTCCTTCCTTCACCCACTCCCCAATTAATTCCTCCAAAAACTCCTTCCAAAACACTGCTGCAAACTCCCATCAGGTGCCTGTGCTTTAGATTTGGCTCCTGGGCCCTGTCAGGGTGTGAAATGCCTCTTCCCTTTCTGTCCCCCCCACCCCAGATCGATGGCTCCGCCGTGTTTGACGTGTGTGTCAAGGACATGATGCCAGCAGATGTCCCGGAGCACTTCCGAGGCACAGTCAACATCTGGGCCACGGTGATCAGCTCTGATGGCAGCAAGCAGGTGACCTTTGATGACTCCACACCTGTCCAGAAACAGCTGATTGATATCAAGTACTCCAAGGACACCCGAAAACAGTTCAAACCCGGGCTGCCTTACAAAGGCAAGGTGAGATTAAAATTAGAGCCATGGACATGTGGCTGATTTAAGGTTGTACTGACTTGATCCCACTGATTTTTCCCCACTTGTCATTGACTTGAATTGCTGATAATTGAAAGCAAATTGTTCTATAAATGCCTCACTGTGCAGGTAGAAGTCACTTACCCCGATGGAAGTCCAGCTGACAGGGTCACCATCCGAATTAAAGCTGAGCTCACACCAAAGGACAATGTTTATACAAGTGAACTGGTCTCAAGGAATGGCCTGGTGGAGTTTGAAATCCCCTCCATCCCCACAGCTGCCCAATATGTCTGGCTGGAGGTGGGTAAAAGCTCCTTATAGGATTAGCAGGCTTTAATGTAACTAATCTTGTCAAACTTGTGCTTTATAAATCAGTGCTACAAACAGGAAATCAGTGCCTTTTAGCTTCAGCTTCTGGACTTCAACACAGCAAACACTGGCTTGTTTCTTGCTGCCTAGAGAACTGATGTTGATAACCACCATGAAAAGATGCTTCTCCAAATACAGCTTAACATGGTAGTAGGGGTCCAATATTCAGGGAGTAAAGATGTCAAGAGCTGAAAGCTGGAAGGTATAAAATGGGAGAAGAGAGTAGAGATTAAGAAAGAGGACAAAATGAGCTTTCTATGCATAACATTCAGATGTAACTTGTTTGGTTTGTTTTTTTTTTTTTTAAGACCAAAGTGACAGCAATTGATGGGAAACCCTCTGGGGATCAATATCTGCCCAACTACTTGTCCATCAGCAGCTGGTACTCACCCAGCAAGTGTCACATCCAGCTCCAGGCACCAGACAAACCTTTCCAGGTACGTTGGCTTCCTGTTCCATCATGGAAACCACTGCATTGCTTCGCTTAAGGTACTTTGTTCTAATTAAATATTTCTGGACATTGCTGGTTCTGGGATCCTGAACTGTTGCTGATTCCACCACAAAGGATGAAGGAGCTGCACTTGAGCCACCGAATAATCGTTGAATGTGGGCTACACAAGGTGCTAAGCAAAACTCCCTTGGTGCTCTGTGCAGCTCCTCCTTTCCAGCCCTTTCTGTTCAGAAAGGGGGTGGGTGTAGGCATGGAGAGCACTTCAATTTTTCATGTTTGAATGTGTGTTCTGTGTGCCTCCAGTAACGCTCAGACATGGGTCGTTTGCTGAAAATGATTGGAAGTGATGTTAGTGGGAGTGGCTGAATTACTAAATACCAAAATTAAGGCTGTGTAGTCTCACTGGAACTTCCAGTTTAAATCTCAGCTGGGTCTGTTCAATCTTCCAGTTATTGAACTATGAACGGGATTGTCTTGTCTTTTTTGGTAGGTTTTGTAGGAGCCTCTCTAAAAATGCCATTCTGCCCTATAAAAGTTGTTGTGATTTCTCTCCTAGAGAAAAGATCTGATTTAGCCATTATTCCTATTGCATAATGTTTTCTGAGAGTTCTTCAGGGTTTCTTCTTACCCGAGAAAATGTTCTGAAGGTCTGCAGATTGCTCAGTGGTAAAAAAAAAAATGGGTTTTGGCAATAAACACACTGAGATTTGTTATCGCCAGGTCCGTCAGGTTGGTTTCAGATTCTTTGTATCCAAATAAGAACTTTTTTTTTTTTTATCATTGCATTTCATAGAAGTTTAATGGCTAATTAATCTTTTACAAGTTTCCTGAGGTATGGAAAGGGGATTATACACTGCTAATCTGAACACATTGTTCTTATTATAACCTGATTAGGACTAATTCTTCTGTGGGAAAGCTTGGAGCTGGATGACCAGCTGATGTGGGAACTGTTCCCATGCATTGCCGGCTCTTACTGGGTGTTCCAATTAGCTACATTCATTTTTTAATGAATTGTTTCATCATTTGCACTGGGGATTTCTTAATACTTCAAATATTTGATGTCACGAGGCACCTCTTGGACTCTGCGGCATTCTCACTGTATTTAACCATCAGCAGCTCCTTGTATTGCAGTTCTGCCCTTGTGGTTTGTGCCATGTGTGCATTCTGCAGGGGGAACACTTGGAGCTGAAAAAAGAGAGGTTTTTCAAAACATTTCTTTGGGATTTTCTGTCAAGCCTGAATAGTTTTATTTGGGAACTGCTCTGCTTTAAGTGGCAGGACGGTGAGGAGGGAAAGATGCTGAAGAAATCCTACTGAGCACAAGTGTCAGCCCCTCCTCAGATCCCTGAAGGAAGGAGTTTGTGTTCCTAGGAAAGTCTGCTGCTCCACAGAGTGATTTTGATTCAGCCAGGCACAACCAGTGCTAATCCCAAGGCTGGTGTCTGTTCTGTTGGGATTTGGGGGATTTTGTCTTGGGGGTGTTTGGTGCTCGGTGAGCCCCTCTGGATGCAGAGTTTCAGTGCCCAGGTGTGCTGCTCTGGAGCTTATTGCAGGCATCAGATGAGTTACCCAGACAAAAAAAAGAAGCTTGCTTCTCATTGATTTGTGTGTTTGTCACCTCCCTGAGTGCCCAGCTTACAAACTGTTATCAAGACCTTGTGTAATTTGAAAGCATTTTCCCTCTGATCTCTTCCCAGTCATTTCATGGTTATGTTTGAATTGGTATTTGCCACATGAATGTAATCAAAATTAAACTGCAAAGACTATCAAACACACATCTCTTCCCACCCCCAACCCAATTCTTTCCTTTTTTGGGCTGGGCTACTCGAGGGGTGTCTAAAATCCAACCAATTCTGACAGCTGCTCTGTGCCAAAAGGCTTAACTTTCAAGATTCCAGAGATTCCTTTATTGTTTCATTAATGCATACAACCCCCAGCTCATTCTCCTGTAGATTTGCAGTGAGTGGAGAGCTGAACACAGGCCCCTTTTTATCGTGGAGAAAGTCCCTGAGAACAGTGCTAATGGAATAATACACTTTTCAATGCATCCATTTGTTAGGAGAGGGCTCACACCTCCTATGGCCTGGAACCCAAGCAGGTTTCTGTGCTTTATCACCCAAAAGCTCATATCAGAGCAGATCTTTGGCTTTTCTGTCCCTGCCTGCAGGTGGGAGAGGAGGCCTGGATTGCAGTGAAGTCCACGTGTCCTTGCAACTTCACTCTGCACTATGAAGTGGCCTCACGAGGGAACATTGTCCTGTCGGGGCTGCAGCCCAGCAATGTCACCCAGCAGAGGAGCAAAAGAGCCACCACAGCCTTTGAGAAGAGCACTGACCTCACACGCCTCCCAGGAACAGGTAGCCAGCACCAGAAATGCAACTCACCCCTATTTCAGTGAAAAACAACCTTTCCACAACCTTTTTGTTCATGTGATTCTCCTTAAAGAATGTCGATAATTTTGTGCAAGAAAAAAGAGTGAAATATTCTTCCCTCAGTCATGTAAAAAAATTCTCCGAGAGGGGTAGCTCTTGGAAAGTTTTCTTTGGTCTCTCTGCAGTCTGTCTCAGTTGAGAAAACTCTAATATTTGTTGGAGTGGAGTGGAGTGGCAGGGAAGTGTAGGGCAGGGCTGGGGCAGCTGGTTAAATTGATTGAGTTTAAGCTGAGGAGATGATGTTAGATGGAAAGAGAAAATTAAATGGACTGATAAAGGCGATCACACAGCCCACAGGGGGAAGGGAAATGAAATGTGGGCACCTAGTTTGTACAAGGAGTAACAGAAAGACATAAATTTGGTGGATTTGGGGACCCAGGGGATGGTGGGATTGGAAAGATGGATATAACAACTGCCAAAGAAAAAGTCTGGCTGTCCTGGCAACCACTCTGGGAGTTGGGGAAAACTAACAGGAACCTCCCTCCATGTACCCACCAAGCTTCTGGCATACAGTAATTTAGCATTTGTGATGATTTTCTCCACTGAAGATCTGTTCTGAGCTGTTGCATTTACAGTTTGCTCAGAGGCTTTGTGGTTGCTCTGTCACTGGAAGAGTTCAAGGCCAGGTTGTGTGGCACTTTGGGCAACCTGGTCTGGTGAAAGACATCCTTGTCCACAGCAGGGGGCTGGAAGGAGAGGATCTTTAAATGTCCCTTCAACCTAAACCATTCTGTGATTCTGTTTAACAGCTCCAGTGATTCTCTGCTCTATAAACTGCATAATCATTTCCCAAACTTGTTCCTTTTCTCTCATCAGCATTCTCCAGCAATAGATAATGTTTGCTGTTTATTTTCAACAGCTTGATAACTTAACCGCGTGCTTCCTTGGTTTCATGGCTGGAAAAACACTGAGTAGTCCTTCCCTACCCACCTTCTCCATGCTGCTCATTGAATTATGAGTGCTAATTCCCTTTCACAGAGAGGAGGAAAAGGGAAAGATTCTGAACTCAAAAAGGTGTGCAACAGCAACAAGGGAAGAATGCAAGTCCTGAATGGAGAGTTCTGTGCCCGTCAGTATTAGGAAGAGAATGACTGGAATAAATAAAGCTGTTTTTCTCCACAATACATGTTTCAGCACCTCCCAGCACGCCTGCAGCAGAGGTTGAGGTGTGTGTGACCTTCCTGAGGTTCTTGGTCCTTCACTCCATGGCTCCCCTGGGTCGGCTCCTCGTGTTCTACGTCAGGGAGAACGGAGAGGGGGTCACAGACAGCCTGCAGTTCACTGTCAACTCCTCCTTTGAGAACCAGGTACTGGAGAGCAAGGCTGGTGTCCCGTTACTCTTTGGTTTTTGGGATAATCAGGGATTTAACAGGATTTCCCTCCCCAGGTTGCCGTGGCGCTCTCGGCCAACGAGACCAGGCCTGGAGACGTCGTGAGCATCAAGGTCAGAGCTGCAAAAGGAAGCTGTGTCTGCATGGCCACGGTAGACAAGAGTGTCTACCTGCTCAAGACAGGCTTCCAGCTGACAGCCAGCCAGGTACAGGGAGCTGCCAGCACCGAGCTCCTTTCCTCACTCCTGTGATCCTCACCCACCCCGAGGAAGCGGCCGAGGACAGCAGCCTGTGCCCTCTCCCTGCAGGTGTTCCAGGAGCTCGCCGAGTACGATGTGTCTGATGCTTTTGGAGCTCCAAAGGAAGAAGGGCACTTCTGGTGGCCGGGCATGTCCTCACGCAGACGCCGCAGATCCTCTGTGTTCCCCTGGCACTGGGACATCACCAAGGATGCTCGCTTCGCCTTTACAGTAGGAAGAGCCAGCCTCCCTTCCCCCTGAGTGTCCCTGCTGGAAACAGGGAAACAGCCTCCCTTCCCTCCTGAGTGTCCCTGCTGGAAACAGGGAAACAGCCTCCCTTCCCCCTGAGTGTCCCTGTGGAAACAGGGAAACAGCCTCCC
>VXBQ01014423.1:76956-92343 GCA_013400175.1 Phainopepla nitens | reverse complement strand
TTTTCCCCACACCAGAGCTGTTTCTCAAGGGTGGGTAGGATGAAAAGTAATTTTTGAGGACAGAGCACACAGTTCTAGCAAAGATATTTGAGAAACATGGTTTGATTTTGGCCAGTCTTTGGAGGACCAGTTCCTGGGTGAAGGAATCCATGGTGATGCTCTGGAGCATCAGACAGGGACCAGAAGTTTCCTCCAGGCAGGAGTGAGCTTGCAGATCTCTTCTGCAGCTACTCCAACAGGGAAGGAAGGTGGAATGTGAATTTCTCCTTGTAGCCTTTTGGACTGTCCTTTGGAAATCATCTCAGTTTCTTTCCTGCCCTGGTTCTCCCAGCTTCTGTTGCCATCTGCATCAAAGACCTTTATATCCTTGATCAGATTACTACTTAAATGCTATATATTTATAGTTACTTGGTGTGTTTCCACAGTTAAACCTGGCCAGGTTTTAAAAATCTGATTGTGCTGTGCATTTGAATCAAGTTGCAAGCATTTAAAACAAGTTGAGTTTTTTTAATGTACTCATGCACTAATTCGTGTCTTCATTGCCTTGCATGCTAACAGTGCAGCCTTTTAAGTTGAAAAAGTCATTTGTAGCTCTTAAGACATGCTGCTATTTCCATGAGCTTTTTGCTTTGGTTTTGTGTAAAATGGGTGTTCCCTCATCCATATGAGAAGTTCTGCTTGTTTGCCTCTTTCTTCCTTCCTCCAGTTGTGCAGTAGAGTCCATCCACCCCTTCAGGCTCTGCTCACACCCCTTCTCTGCTTCCCACACCACTGCAGGGTGCAACCTCTGCTCCCTGGGACAAGGAGCTGCCACGAGAAAGGCTGAGCTGTAAATGTTTAATATTCTTCACATCATCCTCTCCTGCTTGCTCCTCTGAGATGCAGGCTGGCCTGGAGAACCAGAGTCACAGCTCTGATCTTTGATGTTCTTTCCCTTTTTAATCCACATAATTGCTGACAATGGTGATCCTTGCTTCCTCCAGATCCCCCATTTCTTCATTCTTTGTCCTTCCTCTGATTTTAGCTAAATTATTTTATTATCTTGCCTTAAACCCCAGAGGCTTTCACACATTCCCCCTGTGCCTCCATCTCTTAGTTACAAATTAATTCTCTTTTTTCCCCACTGCTGCAGAAGCCACTGCTGCTTCTCCCCCTGGGGTCTGAGGGGGTTTTTGCTCTGATGCAGCTTTTTTTTTGTCCTTCCTGAGAGCTGTAAACTCTTGGGAAAAGGTTCCTTTTTGGGGAGCTGGTGTGAGTGCAGGGGCTGCACACCTGGTGTGCAAGAGCTGGGGCTGTGTGCAGAGAACAAAGCTCATTCTCCAGTGGTGCTGGGAGCTGCTGTCTCTTATGAATAAGAGCATTTAGGGGACAGAGCTGGCAGCTTCCTCAGGAGCTCTGTGCTTTCCCTGTGTGGACACTTTTCAGTTTGCTTGGCATCCCTGGCAGGGCAGAACTGGTGATGCTTGATGAGAGAGCTGCCTGCTCACTGCAGCAGAGCACACTGGAAACTTCTAGGAAGGGTAAAAAACTGATATGTTTTGTTCTAGGGGAAAAATACAGGTCATGATTTTTTTTACCTGTCACACTTGCCCAGGAATGTTAGATACTGATTTAAATGCATTTTCCAATCAGAAAAGAGCTTTCTCATAAAGCCTCTGCCTATGCACCTTCACATTAACAGTCAATTTTATACAAAGCTTTAAAAAAATCCTCAAGATCCAATTGAGATTTCCCCTATAAATGTTGAAATACGACTGAGGGATTCTATTAAAAAAAAAAAAGTACACATTTAATTATTTTTCTTTAATTCTTTTTATTTATTTCTTTTTTTCCTTGTTGGTTTTTGTTCTGTGGTGTTGATTTTTCATTGTCTAGGAAACTGGCTTGGTGGTGATGACTGACATAGTCAGCCTGAACCACAGGCAGAACGGAGGGATGTACACAGATGAGGCTGTCCCAGCCTTCCAGCCACACACTGGCACCTTGGTGGCCACCATGCATTCCAAAATAGCACCAAGGTAACATTTGGGGTTTAATATCTATTGTCTGTCGTATTCCTGGCTGTTTTTTCTCTCTGTTCTCAGCTGTTTTCCACCTCCATGCCCCTAGGTTTGGACAAGGCAGTGATGGGGAAGTTCTTCCAATGGCTTGCTAGATGTAAAAAAACTTTAACTGACCTTTCTTTGTTAAATTTAATTTAATTCTGGAAAAATGACATATGCAAAGAGTCCTAAATCATCACTTTGAAGAATATTTCTTTGCAATTTGCTGTGAATTTCTTGGAATATTTGCAAGCTACGGCTGTTTTTGCAGAGTCACTCATTGCTCATGGTTTGGACCATTCAGCTGGGGATCAAAATAAATAGAATGAGGATCTGCATGAAGGGAAGGTTGTGAAGTACCTCAAGTGATGCTGCACCTGAGGATGGGCCTTCCCTCTGCATCCTGAGCTTCCAGAAAGCCTCTCTTGGCAGAGGAAGCTCTGGGGTTAGTTAAGGAATAGATAATGAAGCATAACAGGTATAGAAAAGCTGATTTAAATATTAAAATATTATAAATCAAGACAGTTCAAAGAGAAGGGATGGAGAAGGATCTAGGGGAGTGATTGTAGTAACTGCTGTTGGGAGCCACGTGTTGTATTTGCTCCCCTTGATTCAGTTTGGTGAAAGAATTTGGATCACAAATCAATATTATTTTAGATTACATTATTTCTACTAGTTCAAAGGATCTTACTTATACTGTTTCTTCAGATTCTTGTTTCTGTCTGCAGAGTGTGCACACACACAAAGGGATTGTTCCAAAAGACCCTGTAATTTGTGTTATGGGTGATCACCCCTCACTCCTTAATGAGTCTGCTCCAGCCAGAATTGTGGTCATGTGAGCCAGAGTCAGGTGATAACTCTGATTTATCAGTGACTGCTGAAAATATCTTATTAAAAGAATCAATTTGCAAGGATTTATTTCTTGTTCCAGCAGAGCAGAGAAGAGGAAAAGAACCTTTTTCCCTGAGACGTGGATTTGGCACTGCCTCAATGTCAGGTACTGACATTAATTATATCCAGAGGGTTGTGTTCTCTTCAGCTACAGAAAACAAAAAACTTTAGACTTCAAAGAGCTTGTTCTCTTTTTTAATGAGTTACACTGGCATTTTCTGATTTTTTTTAAATTTTTTTTTAAAATTTTTTTTTCCCCCTATTGTTGTTTTTCTTCATTACCACTTCAGTCTTTGCAACATTTCCTCTGGTCCTGAAGTGTTCCCCTGCTTCAAGCTGAACCTGTCAGTTGTGTCTCCATTGATTCTCTATTGATTGCTTTTCAAATTTTACACAGCCCTTCTTTCTCCTGCAAGAACATCTCCCCCAGACCTCAGTCGGCTGCCTCATGAATCCTGGTTTCCTCTGGGTACAATTGGAACTAAAAAAAATTTACTAAAGAGATAACTAATCCATCCCACAACAGCACATCCAGGATAATTTGAAGCAATTATTAAAAGGCTTCTCCAGGTTTGCAAGTAAACTTCTTTCTCAATAAATGCTTGTAAATTAAATTTGGCAGGAACTTGGAGCAAGTGTATTCAAATCTGTTCAATTGAGCATGAAATATGCTTTGTAGAAATACACAAAGAATTCCAGAAGTGCCCATTTGGGCCTCAGCAAGCTGGAGCAGTTAATTATAAGTGGGAGAGTGGAATAAAAAGTTGCAGATTGCATTTTCTCCACTTCATTTCATTAGGAACAACTGAGTTGGAGCATTCCTTAGTTTCCACTCTCTTGAACAGGAAGAATGTATTTTTTTCTTCTACCATTTATAATTATAATATACAATCCTAAAAAAAAATAAAGAAAAGAGAAACAAAAGCCTAATATCAACTTCCCAAACCAATTCTAAAAATTCCTAGAGCCTGGCTGGAGGGTCTAATGGCTGGAAAGGAGTGTGTACTTTGGCCCTGTGCCCAGAAGAGTAAGTGCCCTCATGTGTGAAAATAATGTTAATGCTGCTTATGGGCTGAAATCCCAGTGGAAAGAACATCAGCTGCAACAAATTGTCCGGTTAAACAGGCTGGAATAGTGCCAGTCCTGCAGCCAGGACACCCTTCTGCCTGGTGCTCGGGGCTGAACATCAGGGCAGGTATCAGCTGCAGAACCGCAGCTGGGGTGAGCTGAGTGTTAGGGAACCAGTCTGCTTAAAAGGAGTTACAATAACTTCAACCTTTAAGTAGGTTTAGATTGGATATTGGGAGGAAATCTTTCTCAGAGGGGTTGAAGCCCTGGCACAGGGTGCCCAGAGCAGCTGTGGCTGCCCCTGGATCCCTGGCAGTGCCCAAGGCCAGGCTGGACAGGGCTTGGAGCAGCCTGGGACAGTGGGAGGTGTCTCTGCTGTGGCAGGGGTGGCACTGGAAGGGGTTTCAGATCCTTTCCAACCCAAACTATTCCATGTTTCTATGATAAAAGTGCATTTCCCAAGGCTTTTCCCTCTGGAGTTTGAGCTGGGAGAACCACACTCAGCAGCCAGTGCTTGGAGCCTGACTGAACTCATAAAAAGCACAGTGATCTCCACTTTTGATTGTTTCAATCCTTTCCCTTTGTAATACAAACACAGAGATGAGTCCCTGATGAGCTGCCTGGCTCCTGACAGGAGCAACAGCTTCAGGCTCACGGAGAATTCACTTAGAGGAACAAAGCAAAGGTGCTTCACTGGTGCCTCAAGTGTGAACCAGCTTTATCTGAGCAGCAGTGGCAGTGCAGCTCTTGGGTGTGTTCTGGGTGTGCACCAGGCACCTCTGGATGAGGACAGTGTGGCGTGCTGGACACTTGCAGATCTTCCTCTGAAGATCTCCCATTCTCATTTTCCATGCCCCCAAAAGCTGAGCAGGCAGCCTGTGTGTCAGGCTCTGGGGAATAAATAAGAACTTGAGAGAAAACAACCTTAGGGTGTACTCACAACTGCACCAATCCTCCTGCCAGCTGAGCCATGAAACAGCTTTTGTTCTTGTGTTAGAGGAAATGTTTTCTGTTCCAGGCAGGGCCAAAGCTGCTTTGCAGGAGGGAAACAGCAAAGTCTGAAGAACAAATCTGGGTTTCTATTATTATAAAGCATGGAAGAGGATACCAGGTTTATGATATCCTGTCGTGCTATGCACAGGAAAGCTAAATACTCAGAGATTTGATTTTTAACAATTAATTGCAATCCTCATTGAAGGAAAATGATAGCTTTGGAAATTTTCTAAGTCAGTCATTCCAGAACTGAGCAAACCAAAATGTTTCTGAATCAAAACAAGCAGTTGCTGAACTGGATGTTTAGAAAGTTTCTCATTTGTCCTTGCATTCAAGCAGAGTCTGCAGTGTGGCAATGGACACAGGGACAGTGAGTTCCAACAAAAATCACTTTTATTTCACTAGCTATTAAATCAATTATTGAACTGTTTTATCCAGGACTTTGGTCTGAGATTATTTCTTGTCTTTCTTTTTAGATTTTGGGGTTTGTTTTAGAGTTTTGTTTAAATTTTTTTTTTTTACTTAGTGCAGACATTTGCCTCTAAGAAAAGTGACTTGGAAATGAGGCTGCAAGTGAAGTTTTTAATCCAGGAAGAATTTGTGTCTTGTGGAAGTAACTATTTGCTTTTCTGCTGCTTATAAATATTTGCAGGTCTCAAAACTGATAGAAAATACATTGTAAAGTTCAAAGCAGACAATGCTATCTTATAAATCTGGATCTGGAGGGAATTCCCCAAAATGTTTGGGGACTTGATTAAAAAATCATGTAATTGCTGTGATCCAGCCAAGTTCTCCTGTGCTCCTTTGGCAGTAGCAGCTCAGGGGAAGCCCAGCTGCACGTGGAGGTGCCCGACTCCATCACCACATGGATCACGGAGGCCGTGGCTCTGTCTGAGGAGAAGGGGCTGGGCATTGCCAGCCAGGCAGAGCTGAAGACCTTCAAACCTTTCTTCATCGACTTCACGCTGCCCTACCACGTCATCCGGGGCGAGCAGACCAAGATCCCCCTGACAGTCTACAATTACCTGCCCGTGTGTGCCGAGGTAACAGCTCAGTGCCCACTGCTGCCTCAGCTCTGGGCTCTCACCACGGCTGGGGAGGGAGCTGCCACTCACAGTAGATAAGGTGCCAGGCTAACAGAGAGGTGAGCTCAGCACACATGCTTTGAGATAACAAATGTTGCTTTTTTTTTTTTTCAGCTCAAATAAATGGCGTTGCTTTATTTATTTTTAGTTTGAAAGACGTGTATTAGGCTGCAGTGTTTTGCAGCACTTCAGAAAAAACAAATGCTGAAAAAGACAGGGAGGACAATTTGGAACCTTGTGCTGAACCACAAAGAAGAATTTCTTTCATAATCAAAAAGCTGCCAGCAGTAGTTTATTTTGATGGATTTTTTTTTTTCCCAAGAAATTCCATCTCCCTTGATGTTTTTTCTCACCTTCCCCACCTGCCCAGCTCCAGTAGCATCTTCCAGAAATACTTGTAGAATTGCTGAGCTGAAAGTACTGCTGTCAGTCAAATCCATGGCTAGAAGCTTTGAGGAATGAATAATCTCCATTCTGTCATTTTTATGAAGAATTCTGTAGGGTTCACACAGACCAGTTTGGCTTTGTGGCTGATATTTCCAATAAATGACACTTCCAAAACTTTCGCAGGTCCACGTGAAGATTTCTGTCCCAAAAGGCATAAAGTTTGTTGGGCACCCTGGGAAGCACCACCTGACCAGGAAGAAGTGTGTGGCTCCTGGGGAAGCCAAACCCACCTCCATCGTTCTGGCCTTCAATGAGCTGGGCCTGAGCAACATCACTGGTACAGAGCTCAAAACAGCTTTTTGCTGCTTGAAGGGCTTTTTACAAGTGTTCCTTCTTATTCCTCTCTCAGGAGAAAATTCTTATTCCCTCTCTTGCCCCAGTTTTGCTGCCAGCTTGGCTTTTCAACCTCATTTATTGTAGGAGCAAATTCCCTGCCTGTGATGCACAGAATGTACAAACAAACACCAGGACGTTCTCTGGTTATCAGTTTTCCTGCTGTGATATTTGCTCGTGCAAGGTTAGGCCTGTTACATTTTCCTGAAGAGATCAGTGAAAATTTTTAAATGATAGAATAACAAATTCTGTGCAAATAATCCCAGTAAAAACTTCTCTGTTGCCCCGTGGTTGTTCAAATATTGCCTAGTTTTAGATGTGATCACTCAAATGTGGATAAAGGGAATATGAGAGAGAGGTAATTACAGCACTTTGATGTACTGTTAATCAGCTGCTTCTAATTAGTTTGGATCTCTTTAACTTCTAGAGATCTTCCTGTCTCAGAATCTCTGCTGCTTTTCCCTTCTGTTTCTTAGCAAAAGCTTTTGCCTATGGTGGGACCAACTGCTGTCAGGAGGGGATGCAGCCCCTGAAGAATGGCAAACACTCAGAGGATTCTTACATGGACAAAAGGACCCCTGTGGGGGTGGATTATGTTCGCAGCAGTGTCATTATTGAGGTGAGAAAATATGATAATTCAGGGAAAAAAAATGCTTGGACAAATAGTGAAATCAAATGTGAATAGGTTTGTAAAGATCCTCATATTGATTTACAGTGTGTTAGGGAGATTGGAAATAATCAGCTTTAGTGGTACTTGTACAGAAAGAGCTCAAATGGTAAATCTTCAACGCTGCTCAGGAGAAAAAGCAATGGAAATTTTATGGGATAAACTTGCCCTGTTAATCTAAGAAATGTGATAAAATGGAAGGTTCTCTGGCAGTGGTTAGCACTAACAGAACACAATGCCATCTATATATTTTCTATAAAGGCTATAAACCACTGCACAGCAGCAGAAATAATTTCTGTATTTTCCAAGTAAAACTGGAATCTGTTCCTGCTAATCCAAGCCCTGTGGTTTATGCGTGGATTTCTGTCTTTCTATAGCCAGAGGGACTGTCCAGAGAATACACCTACAGTGTGTTCTTCTGCCCAAATGGTAAGTTCATGATTTGAATGAGATATTCAGTCTGTTTGAATCAGTTTTAAAAAGAAGCATTTGACTTCATCTCATTAAAAAAAAAATTAAAAAAATCTTTGTTTCTATTTCTCTGTGATTGATGAGTTATGGTGTGTAGGAAAAACTTGTAAATAAAGAGTCTTTCTTACCTGGTTGGCTAATTATGAATTTGCTCTAACTGCCCAAGCGATTTCTGGAAATGGCCATTAAATTCCTTTACTTTATGGAACAGTTTAGGTATTCAGCACTGTGGACAGTAACTGGGACTGTACTTTATTTTCAGCTGGTGTTTTAAGATTCAGTTCTGGAATCAGTCTGTCCTTTCTGCCAGAGATTTGGATAGCTCAGACTTGGCTCCAGTAGCTAAACAGAGATGCTTTTGACCACTAGATTAGAACTGAAAAATCACTTGCTGAGTTTGTAAGAAATTCAGCTGAGCAGTTTGAAGGATTTTCTGCCTTGAAGGGGGAAAAAATAAAAGATGAGAAGAAACATGCATGTGTTTTTTAATACTTTAAAAGAAGTAAGGTACTTACTTACTCCCCATGTACTTAGGAAAGGCCCGTTTGAATTTCAGTTTTTATTTTGGATGTCTGTAAGATGAGCTCTAATTCTTACAACATTCCCTTGTTTTTCTGACTAGAGAAAATACACATTTCCACACCTAACAAATATGAGTACCAGTACATGCAGAAGCCAGCCCAGATGAGCCACTTTGACATTGCTGTGAAGGCCCACAACGATGCTCACCTGGCCCTGTCCTCGGGCCCCCACGACATGGCCGAGATGACAGAGATCGTCATCGGGGGACAGCAAAACACCAAAACTTGGATTTCCAGCAGCAAAATGGGAGAGCCAGTGGCCAGCAGGGACACACCTGGCATCCTCTCCTGGGATGAATTCCGCAGCTTCTGGATCAGCTGGAAAAATGGAGTTATCCAGGTACTGAATTATTCTGTGTAATGGTCTGGAAGTCTCTTTTTAAACAGTTTGAGCACACACAGAGCATTTTTTCCTTGGTGTAGAAGGTGAGAGCTTCATTCCTATTGCCTTTTCCCTCTGAAGCCCTGATCAGGCTGTGATCAGAACAAACCTGCTTTTGCCATCATTATGTTCTCAGGACCTCAGTCCTCAACGTTTTTAGTGATGAAAGCCTTGGAGGCCAAGCCAGTGGAACTCTCACCGAATTTCCTTGGATTGTTTTGTGGGTGGGAAAGAGAGAGGTATTGCTGCACCTGCAGTGCCCATCTGAGCTAGGAGCACACGAGGGAGTGACTCCACGTGTGTGGGCTCTTGGAACTCCATGGTCTCTTGTCCCTTTCAGGTTGGCCACGGTCCTCGGGTGCTAAACGAATCTATTATTGTGGAGTGGACAGTCCCCAAACAGCTTGAGGTGAAGTACATTGGCTTTTCCACAGGCTGGGGGTCAATGGGAGAGTTTAAAATTTGGAGAAAAGAAGAGACTGATGAAAATCACAATGAAGCATTTACTCTTGGAGTTCCCCACAACATAATTCCAGGATCAGAAAGAGCTACGGCTTCAATAATAGGTATCAATAATCAGGAGGTATCACTTAGGTACCCATTATCAAATGTGAACAGATGCTCCAGCTGTTACTTCTGACCAGTACTTGAGTAAAGCACACCAGATAGATAGTCACAGGCACTTAAAAAGGTTTATTGCTGCTTAATTCTGGGGTAGATAATTCCTTGGGGTTTCTTTGTCACTTGTTTGAAGCCTGTTTGGGTTGACAGTGGCTTAAAGTTGATGCCACGTGAGGGGCTTTGCAGGGGCTCTGCCTGTTGCAGTTCATGGTATTTATTTCATTGGCATCCTCATCACAAATTGTGCCATGTTCTGAACTGGTCTAAACTGGGAAGTCATGTATAATCAAAGTCTGAAATGGGGAATTTCTTTAATCCAACAAGAAATTGAAGGGCTAAGACTTAACAGCTGAAGGACTTCCCACTGATGTCACAGTTTATTTAAGCTGACTCTGGGGTAGCCAGGAGATACTAGTGCAGTGAGGTGGGGGTTAATCATAAAACACCAAAAGGAAACCTCAATTGCCTGATCCTGAACATTTCCCCTCCTTCTCCAACAGGAGATGTGATGGGTCCCACTCTGAACAACCTGGACAACCTGCTGAGGTTGCCCTTTGGCTGTGGGGAGCAGAACATGATCCATTTTGCTCCCAATGTCTTTGTCCTGAAATACCTGCAGAAAACCAAGCAGCTCAGTCACGAGGTGGAGGTTGAAGCTACTGATTACCTCGTTCAAGGTAACTCATTACAATTCAATTTACAGATGGACAAAAGGCTTGGAATTAATAGTTTTACTTTGCGTGTCACTTCGTCTAATCAAGAATGATTAGCTCAACTGGTGAGGATTCATCATTTCTTGCAGGATAATCTCACAGTCTGACAGATTTTGATGGAAAGATGTAGTCCCCTTGCTATGTAACCCATCTTTGCTTCAGTAACTCCTCGTTCAGATGTTTATTGATTTATCTTTATCTTTTTTCCCTTAGCTGATTTCTATGTTTAAACATTTTAGAAAGAAAAGGAAAATGAAATTCAGTAAAAATCTGTGTATTTAGGGGTTTTTGCCTTATTCATAAATTGTCTTTTCAAGCCTTTAGTCACTAGATTTATGATATCAAAATTCAATATCCAAAGTAGTTAAAAACCTTCATTTCATGGCTCTAGGTTATCTGTCCCTTCAGTGTTCTGTTGTACTTTACTAAGCAGCTCAAAACAACCTTTTTTACTTTTTTTTTTTTTTGCACTGTTTTTCTCAGCATTTGTTTTGGGCAGAGCCATGTGCAAAACAGTTTCATAACTAAGTGCAATTCTCAGGACAAGTAAGAATTCAGAGATCATTAAAAACAAGAGTGACCCAAAGGGACAAAGCTCTCTTGTGTATGTCAGGCAATAGTCATGTCATGAAATCAGAGGTGACAGGGTTAGGTGGTTCTCCTCTGAAAATATAAATATAAAATGTAATATGTGAGATATTTCTTGTGTTCAGCAGCAAAAGCCCAGTGCTGCTTCCTCTGCCTGGCTCCAGTCATTTCTCTTGTAATTTTCTGAACTTGCTGGGAGCAGTGAGGCAAAGGGAATTTGTTAATGGCCCAAGTCAGTGTTTCCTTTGCAACATCATTTGCTTTTGTTTCTTTTTATGAATCTGCAAACCTTCCAGGTTTTTGGCTTCAAACTCTGTTTGCTAATTAACCCTTACAGAAGAAACCCCCAAGAGTTTTTAAACCCTTCTGTGTTTACTGGAGCCCTGCCAAGTAAAAGGTTTAGATGGGAAGTGCTCACTCTAGAAGGCTTTTGTGATTTACCAAGCCAGAAAACTTCTTCATCCCTTAATCATCCATCATGGAAACTGCTGATACCAAACAATTCCCTCTTCTTTACAAGTGGCCTGGGCTAAACCAGCCAGTGTTTCTTCTACTTTCTCACAAAAAAAAAAGCAGGTGAGCAGGAGAGAACTGGAGAGGAGAACCCCAGCATCCAGAGGAGAGTTTAGACAGGAGGAGGGTTCAGAAAAGCAAGCAAGACATAAAGTCTGTGCCACTCCCAACCAACAAGCAAAGAGGAATAACAGCAAGAGCAATGAAGCATAATTCAGCTCAAAATCACAGAATCACAGAAAATCCAGAGCTGGAAGGGACCTGCTGTGGTCACACAGGGCCACAGCCTTGGCAGGACTGGCACCATGAACATTCAAAATGAGGAGAACAGAAACAATGAGAAGATATAAAATACATTTCCATTAACACACTGGAAATGAACACTGAGGAGCTGTTTAAGCAGGAAGTGCTCAGCAGTAAATCGTACCTGAGGGCTGCAGGGGGAAAACAGCAATTTAATTTAATTTAACACCCATTTTTTGGAGGAAGAAAAAAATAACACCATTACTTAGGCTTTCTGCCAGGTATTTGTGCCTATCCCACCACCCCCAGGCAAAGATGTGGTGACTACAAGAGCATCATCAATCTCTAGGTCTTCATTCCTCCCATTTTTCAGGCCATTCCCTGTGAGCACTGAGGGGCTACAGAGCAACTGGGAAGTGTGGGAGTCATGGGCAGCCCCTCCTCAGGGACTGAGGAGCTGCCTGTCTGCAGAGGCCAGCACAGAAACTTCACCCCTGCAAATGAAACAATGATCCACTCCCATAAAAACCTCATGTAGTGTGGAATGAAACACCTACAATAAAACTCCTGTGCTGCAGAATTCTGCAGACATTAAGGGTCTTTAGACAAAATCTCCTTGCAGATTGGACTTTTCCTTATCAGAAATATCCATCCTGGAGGGTTGGACTCCAATGGGTGTTTTAGAGCTTTATCCAAGTGTATTGTGTATTCATCCATGTGGAGGCTTTGTTAGGATGGGCATGGTTGTAAGACAAGCAGGTTTGAGAAGAAAATCATTTTCCTAGCAGAAAGAGCATTTCTACTCTTTTTTCAACCTCAGAAGACATTCCAGGAGGGAGTTCTTATCTTCAGCATTCACTTTGTTAATAATGATGTCTAAAACGAGCCCTGGGACAGCTCTTGCAGCTGGGAGGTGTCCACGTGCACTGAGATCACAGCTGTTGTTTTTATGCTACGTGAAGTTGTTCCAAGCAACAGCTTTGGGAAAGTCTGAATCCAGCTGTAATGTCACAGGCAAAACTTTTTCATTTGTAATGGAAGGAGAGTGGCTGTACGCTTAAGTAGAAACCTTTTGATGATGCATTTTTGTCAGACAAGTATCAGATTTTTAGCATTTCCAGTGTCCAAAAGGCAGGAGCTGCAGTGTCCCAGACATTATTCTGAGCAGATTTCTGGATAAACTGCACACAGAGCTGGCTCTCACTCACAGCAGAATAAGAAGCTGCCTCGGGCAGCAGAATCCCTTACACATGTTCCAGATGTTCTGAGTCTTCATTCACTTTAAATACTTGTTTTTCTCTGTGTGAGGAGATTTTGGACTCCCCCAATTCTTTTGTGACTTCCAGGCTACCAACGCCAGCTGACCTACAAGAGGCAGGACGGCTCCTACAGTGCTTTTGGGGAGAGGGACTCGTCAGGGAGCATGTGGTGAGTGGCTATTTCAAACTGAAAAAAAGTGCTAAGCACTTGCTAAATAAGAAAAATGCACAATTGGCTGGGAAAGAGAAGTCATTTTCCAGCTTCTCTAGTGGTATCACACACTAGAACAGAAATAATGCAATAATATTCAGTGACTACAGAATTGCACAGTGCTGCTGAGTGCTCTGACTACATTAGGTGATGTGTTGTAGGTGATTCAGGACTCAGGAGCTGTTAAGAGAGTTAAATCTGCTAATTAGTCCAGGTTTGAGGCACAAAGCTGTAGTTAAGGATCATATCTGCAATTGGAATAGCAATTATGGGCATTTAAGCACCTAATTCCATTAGGGAATGGAGTTTTACCTGGAGCAGCTACAGGGAATTCTGCTGTCTCTACAAGTGGCAGAGGCTTCTATCAGAATCAGTAAAAAACCCACCAAAACCAGCTCAAAACCCCTCAAAGACAGCTTTGTGTGCTTTCCATCCCCTCCTGGATGGAGCAGGGTGGATTTGTGCTCTGGGAACAAGGGCAGGACCTTTGAGTCACACAACAGGAGAGCCAGAGCTGTGAGCCTGCAGGGCCAGCTGCTGTCACTGCTGTCCCCCAAGGCTGGGAGGTCCAGGCTTGAGTGTAAACTGGAGATGCTGGGCTCCATCCCTCTGCTCCATCTGCTCCATCCATGTTTGGGTTTCACTGATTCCCTCCCCAGCTCGTGGCAGGGAAGTGCCACGGCTGCTGCTGCCTCGCTCTTCCTGAGACAGGGAACTTCCATGCCAGGGAGCATCCACCCATCCATCCACCCATCCATCCACCCATCCATCCACCCATCCATCCACCCATCCATCCATCCATCCCTCCATCCATCCCAGGGAGCCCCCATCCATCCATCATCCCTCCGTCCATCTGTCCATCCATCCATCCCAGGGAGCCCCCATCCACCCACTCACCCATCCATCCCAGGGAGCCCCCATCCATTCATCCATCCATCATCCATCTGTCCATCCATCCATCCCAGGGAACATCCATCCATCCATCCATCCATCCATCCATCCAACCATCCCAGGGAGCCCCCATCCCTCCATCCCTCCATCCCTCCATCCCAGGGAGCCTCCTCCCTCCCTCCATCCCAGGGTGCCTCCATCCCAGCCCAGCATCTCCCAGGCCCTGCATGTAAAATACGGTCCCACAGAATTACTCAATGCTCCAAAAATCCCCTGCCAGGCAGCAGTGTTTGCTACCCTCCCATTCCTCAGGGGCTTGTAAATGCAATGACTCAATCCCCCGAAGCTGGCCAGTGCTCACACTTGTTGTCAGAGGTTTAGAATTTCAAAAACACTTCTGGTGCTTTCCTAAGTCTTAATTCTGTATAAAGTCTAACACAGCTTCAGGCTTGAGGAAAGGATCTGGATTTCTTATGAGAAATATATTAATTCTTAATTTTAAAATATTGATTTTTTTAGATTAAAAAGTTTAATAATTTGGGATAAAAAAGAACTATATTTCAGAGTGTGCTATAATTGTGACAAATACACCTTTGAGTTCTACTTTTCAGTTTAGTTTGTTGACCTTTAATCCTTTTCTTATCCAAAACCTGGACAGTGTTTGGGTGCTTTTATGTCCCATGAACATTTTAACAACAACACTTAGTGTTTCCCAACAAGATTTTTTTCAACTTGTGCTTTCTAAGAATATATTTTTTTTCCTTACAGATACTTTATTCCAAATTTGTTTTCTCAGTAAAGATGGTAAATTCATTTTTACAGGTTAACAGCTTTTGTCCTCAAGTCCTTTGCTCAGTCTCGTGGGTTTATTTTCATTGACCCCAAAGAACTCACAGCTGCCAAAGACTGGATCATCCAGCACCAGAAAGAAGATGGTTCCTTCCCTGCTATGGGCAGGATATTAAACAAGGACATTCAGGTAAAAACCACACAGAATCAACTTGCAGCAAGGACAGTTTTAAAGTTATAATCAGAGCATGAAGTGATGCAGTTTGAATATGAATTTTGCACTTGAAAGGCTGCAATGCTACAGGGAGAACCAGGGCAATTTCAGTTTAAAAAGGTCTGTCAGAATGTGTGGGGTGTCCCCAGAGCATGGAAAGCAAGGTGTGAAGTCTTACAAAATACTGCATTAAATGTGTTCTCAGGCCAGGGACAGCTGGGTCCTGGCTCCAACCAGTGTGGGCTCGGGTTCCTAAATTTTGTACTCCTTGTGTGCAAAGAAAAGAAATTGGGTGATGCTTCAGCTTCTCCTCCAGCACATCCTTTGTATTGCTTCAAAGACACCTTTTTTTTTTTTTTTTTTTTTTCCTTTTTTTTTTTTTTTT
>VXBQ01014423.1:39265-67576 GCA_013400175.1 Phainopepla nitens | reverse complement strand
TGAGGTGCAAATGTGCTCTAACAGGAGCTGTTTATGGCTGCTCAGTGGGCTGTGTTATATCCAACATCTGGATCCCATTTCTTTGGAGGCTCTGTGTCTTGGAATTTTTTGCCCTTTCCCCCCCCACCCCTTCTCTCTGGGAGAACATCGTGTTTCTTGCAGCCAAGCTGAGGTGGACAGAATGTGCCTCGTGCCCAGCCAGCCCTTCAGGGCAGATGAACTGTAATCTTGAGCTTTGCTTTATGTTTGTGGGAGCATTACACTAATTACAACTCATTACATTTTGTGGAATGTTGCATTCACTGCAAAGATTTTTTTTTTAAGGACTGTTTAACTGGAGAGGTGTAAAATTTTTGCATCCTTGAGGACCAGTAAAGAACTAAAAAGTATTTTGCTTCTAAAAGATCTTTTCTGTTAATTACTTTATCTCATTATAATGGGAAGGGAAGGGATCTGAGGAAAGAATTTCAAAGTAGAACCATTGTGAAGTTTAATTTGATATTATAATTCAAGGAGGAGCACACATTGCTTTATCTTCTTTAGGATTTAGCTTCATTTGCCTGATTTATAATTGAAACACCATTGCATTTTCTTGGAGGAAAAAGGCCTCTGGAGGGGTTTATAATCCATGTCAGAAGCTGCTGTCAGATGTCTCCTGAGGTGTCCCTGAAGCCACAGAAATTTTTGTATCAATCCCTGAGAAGCAATTGCATCCTTTCAGAACAGGGGATCAGATGTGAAATTATTCCTATACAGAGAAAAACTGAAATTATTTATATCCATTCACAAGCTGCACATGGAGAAATCTATTTTCAAATCCAAGCATGTGAAATGGATCAGTTTTTATTTGCCTGTGAGTCTGATATTCTCTCTCGTGCAACAAACTGAATGTGGCTGCTCAGGTGGGGAAAGGCCAGGAGCAGGAGTTCTCCAGCATCCCCATGGGAAGAGAAAGGAGGAGAATTAGGTGAGGGGTCCTGCAGTTTGGTTCTTGCTTTCCCTGCTCTGCTGAAGGTGCTGGAGTGACAGACATGTGCAGTGCTGTCAAATACATTCTTTCATAGTCATTCATGTAAATAACAGCAGGAAAAATAGGGGGGAGAACCTGGCTTAGAGCCAGAGAGAGCTCAAAATGTCCCAGGAGGAGAGCAACAGGATAAGTTTACGGTGTTAAACCTAAGGAATGTTCTATGAGCAGAGGGAAAGGGTCAAAAGAAAGAGCGTGGAGGGGTTTTCACTGCAGAAAACCAGGAAAGTTCTTAAGGAACATATCCCTATATCCTTGTACTCCTTATTTCTTTTTTTCTTTTTTTTTTCCTCTGCTGTGGATGAAGAAGAAATAACCAATTTGGGAGAATGTCTCCTTTCCTGATGTCAGCAGGGGGACAGAGCTGAGGGTTTCTAGGCTGAGGACCCAGAGAAAGTCCCACATGCCTTTGTGTTACTGTCCCTGAGCACTTTCCCCTTTTCCAGGGCAGCTGTGCTCTGCTCTGGGGCTGGGGACACACAGGTGTGCCAGGGAAGGGCTCAGTTTGTGTGGAGTTACTGCTCCCAGGCTCTCCTGGGCTGTGTGTGATGTTTGCCCTGGCCCATGCTCAGGGAGTGCTGGGTGTGTTCTGAGAGGAACGCTGAGAATAACTGGGAATAAATTATTAAAGTGAGGACATGCTGTCTTCAAGGGACACTGATGCTGGTACCACAATGAACTGGCTGTGTGATATCTCTAAACTCTTCTGTTGGCAGGAGATCCCAGGGTGGTTTGGGTTGGAAGGGACCTTAAAGTTCATCTCACTCCACCCCTGCCTTGGGCAGGGACACCTTCCACTGTCCCAGGCTGCTCCAAGCCCTGCCCAGCCTGGCCTTGGGCACTTTGAGGGATCCAGTGGCAACCACAGCTGCTCTGGGCACCCTGTGCCACCCTCACAGCCAAGAATTTCTGTCATAAGTGTGTGAGCCCAGAAGGCTCTGCTGTTCCCATAACCAGATCAGAATTGCTTCCTTTGGAAAGCAATCCTTCCCTAAATTGGGAAGGATTTTGCATCCTCAAGAGGGAATGTTCCCCTTGAAGAGCTGAACTCCATGATTTTTTTATTCCGGAAATCCTTTGGCATCTCTAAAATTGAAATGTGGTGACAAAGCTCAAGCATATCTACAAACAGGCAGTGAAAGTGCAGACACAACCCCACTTGCAGATCCACCTCTGCTGGGTCAGAGCCCCTTGCAGGGCCTGAAGGGGCTCCAGGAGAGCTGGAGAGGGACTGGGGACAAGGCATGGAGGGACAGGACACAGGGAATGGCTTCCACTACCAGAGGGCAGGGCTGGATGGGATATTGGGCAGGAATTGTTCCCTGGGAGGGTGGGCAGGCCCTGGCACAGGGTGCCCAGAGCAGCTGTGGCTGCCCCTGGATCCCTGGCAGTGCCCAAGGCCAGGCTGGGCAGGGCTGGGAGCAGCCTGGGACAGTGGGAGGTGTCCCTGCCATGGCAGGGGTGGCACTGGATGGGATTTAAGGTCCCTTCCCACCCAAACCACTCTGTGATTTCTTCGTGGCTCCCAAACATGAGCCCAGTATGAAATTCACCCATTGAAGTTTCACTATATATTTTAGCCACCACCTTGAGCAGAGGCAAGCCCCATCCTTTTCCCTGCTGCCTTTTCCCTGGCCTGCTGGGGAGGGGCTGGGCTGTAAATCAGGATTTTCCCCATCCCAGGGTGGGAGCAGCCCCACGTGCAGCCCCGGGGCAGCGCTGCTTAATGAGGGCTCTGTGCACACCCCGGGCAGCCCGGCCACAAATCCCCCTAATAATGCTGCATGTCAGCAGGGTCGGGAGGTCACCCCAGGCTGGGAAATATCAAACCTCACCAGAAAAAATGCAGCTTGAGCTGAGCTGAGCAGTTCCCGGTGGCGCCGGCGTCTCCCAGCTCTCATAAAAAGCACTGTCTGCAGCCATCGACTGCTGAGTAATAACAGCCACCACCAGGCCCCTAAAATTATAAGGACAAATTAAATTGGCCCTTTCCATATTGTGTGGGACTTAAACACATGTTGCTCTGCTTGTTCCAGGAATAGCAGGAAGCTGGGGAGCAGGGTTTTACAAGTTAGGAGCACTCTGCTGAGGAGAGTCACAGCTAGAGCTGCTGCTGGCAGGTTTGGGCAAATTTCAGTAGGAATGCTGCTTGTTTCATGTCATTCTAAATAATAATGGTAGTAATAATTATTATAATAATTATTATGATAACAGTAATAATGATTTGCTCCCTTTTCCACAGAGATTTTAGCCCACGATCTCAAAGTTGCTTAAGAACATTAAAAACAAACAAACAAACAAACAAAACCCCCACAAGAATATCCCTATGTTACAAATGGGATTGTCTGACAGAGGTTGGAGTAATGGGACAGTTTGGAGAATAGAATTATAGAATAGAGGGCTCTGGCCCTATCTTGGCTCCCCAAACTTTGCCTAAAACACAAAAACCCAGTTCCACAAACCCTCATCCTCCCCAGCTTCAGTATTAGATATATTAGTATAGTATATAGTATTAGATATTTTCCACATGACAGATGCATTCTAAACACAAATTATCCAGAATAATAATGCTTGATCAGGCAAGACAGTCACAGTATTGAGATGTTCCAAGTGCAGAAGTCATAGGAGGAACTTTTGGGAAATTGAAAATAAAGGTTTGGAGATGTGGGAAGTGCCCTTAGATTGTGCTCAGATGTTCCTTAGATGTGCAGATAAAAAGCAGAAGAGGTGGGTCTGTAGGCCTGCCTGGTACAATGCAAACCCCAAATTCCAAATTCCTGCACCTCACAGGGAGAGAAGATGAGGAGCAGAGGCCTGGCCTGACCCCATTTGTCAAAAAGGGAGGGTGCCTGGGGCTCTTTCAAATGGCTGCTCTTTTCAAATGTGAGGATTAATTTTCCTGGCAGAAGAATGTTTTGGATTTTTCAGCTGGCAGGAGGAGGGGACCTTCACTACCCAGCTCAATCCTATGGGGACATTCCCTGGTGGTCTGAGGGGTGAAAACAGGAGACTTCATGGAGTGGTTTGGGGTCTCTGAGGTCTTGCTGGAGCCCTGGCACTGAAAACAACCTGGGAGCTGCTCCATGAGACCATGAATGAGGTGTCAGCAGAGTCCCAGGAGGATACATGCACCAGACACCAGGAAGAGCCCTCAGCTGATGCCCCTTGCACGAATTCCTCAGCAGGACACAGAGAAGGACATGAGTGGCTTTTCCCCCTCAGTCATGTGACAGCAACTTCAATCTCTTTGCATTTTCCCTCTCTTATGGCAGCACCCTTTCCAGCAGAAGAAATCACTGGAGTTTAGTGTCTGATCAGTTTTCTGAGCAGCCTGAAATCTTACTTATTCTCTCATTTCTACCAGTTTTCTATAAAATGAGATTAAACTAAACATGATGATTTTTAAATTTTTCTTTACCCCCAGTTATTGATGAACAAGCAAATTGGGTTAAAAAGATATGAAGTGGACGGAAGAAAAGTGCTATTTTATTTTGATGAGGTAATGGCTTTGTTTCTTATAATTATGTTGGATTTTAAGGAAAGGCAAATGAGCAAGGGATGAGGCACAGGCAGAGGGTTGGGGGTCCCTCAGGGGTGAGGGTCACTGCAGCTTTAACTGGCCTCTTGCTTGAGCCTCTTTTGCTGAGTATAACAGGGTATAACAGAGGCAGGTGATTCACTTCAGCACATGGAGTGGTTTTGGTGATTTTTGCCTTGGAATAATCTCACCTTCAGGTACAACTAGTGGTGCTAAATGCAGAATAATTTAGATCTCAGACCTGGGAGTAGAAGGTGAGATGTCTCTTGGCTTGGTCAGCAGCAGGAAATTGTCTGGTGGTTGTGGGCAAGCCAGGGAACACAGCTGGAGTGTCTACCATTGCTCTGTGGCAAATCTGTGTTTTAAAGGTCAGCAAAGCATCCTGGTTTAGTTCATCCTGTTTGGATTTTATTCATTATCTCTGTCCCTGTACTTGGAGTATTGGAGGTGTCTGTGTCTATGTTACTTTGGGGCACATGCTGTGTTCATTTGTCTCTCTCTTCACTTCACGTGTGGTTTTTGAGTCTTTTACACCATTCCACACAGATTCCCAGCCAGTGCATGACCTGTGTGAAGTTCCAAGCTTTCAGAGAGCACATAGTTGGGAAAACAGCCCCTGTTCCTATCAAAGTGTACGATTACTATGAGCCAGGTTTGTGCCTGTTTCCCTCTGATCCCTGCTGACATCAGATCTCCAGGCAGGAGGCTCAGCTGTGATTTCTGCTCCTTGCTGCAGCTTTTGAAGCCACTCGTTTCTACAACGTGAGTGAGAACAGCCCCCTGGCCCGGGAGCTCTGCGATGGCCCCACCTGCAACGAGGTGGAAAGCTCAGCCAGCCAGTGGGTTGGTGAGTTACCCCAAAACCCACAGGTGTTCTGAACTCAAAATTATGTTTAGACAAATGTTGTGTTTCGCTCTCTGTGTTAGTGGAAGTTTCACAAAGGTTTGGGAGGGTTGCAGTACTAAAGTCGTGACAAACAGACCAGTGGTGCCCCTCAGGCACCAAAGTGACTGATTTGCTTCAGAGGCAAGATAAAATGTCTGATTCTGGAACCTGCGCAAGAGGAGATGTGTCAGTAAATGAAGAGGTAAAAAATCTTTACCATGCAATTTGGTTTTCTTTCTCACCAATCTTTTGCAATGGAATTCCACAATTAACAGTTGGAAGATTGAAGAATTTCATACATCCGTGAAAGGAATAACTTTCCCCAGAAACTTTGTGTTCCTTTCTGTGCTCTGTGACCAAAAAACAGTTGCTTTATCCCAAGTCAGGAAGCTGTTGCACCATGATTCTTCCAAAAAGGCAACAACTTTGTTCCCACAGCTTTTAATTCTATGAAGTTTGTAAATTCCTGTTAGAAATCTTAGGGAATTCAACATAAAAACTGATAGCAGTGAAATATTTCCATTCCACCTTCCCCATGCTATGCAGAACTGACTGCTTTTGTTCAATTGCCAGGCTTTGTGCACTCTGGCCCTTGCAACAACATCTTTGGCTGCCTGGAGGACGAGTACTTCGAGCAGTGCCTGTGCTCACGGGACTGCGGCTACGACGGGGAGCCCGTGTGCGGCTCCGACGGGCACATCTACCCCAACCACTGCCAGATGGAGGTGGCATCGTGCAGGAACAACACCAGGATAGAGCAGATGCCCATGGCTCAGTGTTCTGCCTGTAGGTTGCATTTACTTCCCTTTCCTGTCGCTCTCCCGTCGCGGAATGTTACGGATCCTTGTTGGAGCAAGTTAATGTTCTGTACCTGTGGCAGGGAAAGGAGGAGAATTTTAAACTTGCTCTGTGTTATTTTGCTGTTCGTGGTACAGCTGATTAGGTGATGAGGGCAGCTGCTTTTCAGCTTGAAATAACTGATTTTCTGTTCTATGAATACATGTTTTACCAGTCAGAATGAATTGAAGAGAAAATTAGTGATACTGTTTGAGCTGAAGTGAATACTCCTGGATAAAAATTAAATCCATGAAATGTAACATGCTTTGGAGATTCTGCATAGGCTTTCAAGGTGTGTAGCGTATTAGGGAACTGATTATGCCATCTCTGGAAATGCAAACGTTTTCTAGAGATGAATTAATGAATTACATGACCAATGAGTTTATTTTTCTTTGTATTTGCAGCCAAGAATTTGCCAGAAGAAAGAGAGACACACTCCCACACAGCTGAGCAGCCCAGTGCTCCCCAGACTCCAGCAGGTAATGCAATACCTTTGCATTTATCCAGAGGTTTCTCTTTACTGAGGTTAAAGCTTGTCCTATCCCTGTATTAAGTACAGGTGGCTCTCAAGCACATTTTAAGTAAAGGTGCTGAATTTCTTCACCTTATAGAAAAGGCAGAATATTCAGAAATTGGAAAAAAAAATGAAGAGGTCAAGGAAACTGAGGATGAGAGGTATTCAGTAGCAGACAGCTCTCCTAGTCCTTTTCCTTTCAGGAAGTCATGCAGGAATCCTGCTCAGTTCAGCACCTGCAGGATTTAGGTAATTGTTTGTTGGAGTGGACAACCATCCCTCCTATTTTCTCAGCCTTGCTGTGTTTGAACAACACACTGTGATCTTTTCTTCCACTATTAAGCTGAAAAGATCCCATTTAAAGCCAGGCTGATGTAATGTGTTCCAACAAACAGCTGAGCAGGACGTGACAACAGCCCAAACCACTGCAAGGACTCCAATCCAGGTGGATTAACTTTGTTCCTGCAGTTCTGTGCAAAAATGGAGCTGGCAGTCTCGGTTCTCTCAGAGCTGCTGTTTGGAATAAAGAGCCTTAGTGAACAAAAATGTTAAGGTCAGTGGATGGAGTGGCCAGGAATTTGGCTGCTCATTTTATTTGGTGCTTATGTTCTGCTCTTTTTTCCAAGACTCGTGTCGAACTCGCTCATGGCTCACAATAAATCTCACCAAGAAGCAGTGGAGGGTCAATAGAATAGCTTGTTTCATGCTGTTTCTAGTAAATAAACTGGACTAGATTTTTCCTGGCTGCTTTCCACTCATTAATTTTCCCCTGGCCTCCAACTCTCCCAACAAATTGGTAAAACCAGTTTAATTCTTCAGGAGAAGCCTCTGTGCCTCCTTGTGCACCAGAGTCAGAGTAACACATGTCCAACAGGAGACCCATCCTGTTCTTCCCCTTCTGGACAACAGCTGATGGACATTTTTCTTATTAAGGTGCAAAAACATGGTGAATAGTCCATTATGACAGTTTCTAATGGTCATTCAGTCTTAATGTTTAATGTCCCTACTATTTTCCTCCCCCCCCTTTCTTTTTTTTTCCCTGGACTTATTTTGAATATATCTATATCTTAATGCCTTTTATTCCCTGCACATGCTATGTGCTCAGCATGGGAGCTCTGCAATCTGAGCCCTTTCAAGCAGCATTCCCAAACTGTTCCATTTGGGCACTGCTGGAATGCAAGGCCATACCAAGGTCTACAAAAAATGGGGCTGCCATTGCATTATTTTCAAATAAAAATTTGATATGATTACCTGGGGGGAAAAAAGGATGGAACTTGATGGTAATCCACCAATCCAAAAAATGTTCAGAACATAGTTTCTGAAATTATCTGCGCTGAAGTCAAAGGAAAGTCCCTCCATGGTTTCTGTTTCTGAATTGATAAAAACAGTGCTGGCTCAGAAGGAGCAAAAGAGGAAAATCAGATTTTGTGTGGCATTGCTATGCAGATTTTAGATGGACAAACTTGATGTTTGTCAAAGCACTTGGAGCTGGCTTTGTCCTGGGATCTGGGAGTGCCCAAATTTCCTGGCAGGAAGATGCTGAGCTGGGAGCAGCCATGGCAGAGTGAGCATTCAGGAGTCAAACTGACTAAATCCTGCACCAGGAAAAGGGCCCAGCACGTGATTTTCATTAATCCTCCGGGCTCCTCTCAGGTCAAGCACACGAGACATGAATCAAAGTGCAGCAGATGAATGAGCCCCTCCTCAGCCACGCTCTCCTGGGCCCGGTGCTGCTGGAGCATGTGATGGGGTTAAGTCGGCTCAGGTGCTCCAGCAAGGGCTCTGCTGAGCCATGCCTAAATCTGTGACTTCCTAAAAGGATGCAAAACTGCAGGAGCCGAATCAGGCTTAGGGCAGGATGGTGTAAAACCGATTGGGTGTGTTAATCTGCAGGAAATGCCGTGTTCTCAGAGAGGCTCGTGGTGTTTGTGTTGTCTGGAAGCCTCCTGTGTTTGCCATGAGACCAGTGCAGCTCAGCTGGGGCTGATGGATGCTTTAATTGAGGTTTTGTCCATGTTACCCAGCAGTGGGAGCAAGCAGCTGCCTCCCAGCAATCAGTGGGAATTGCAGGATGCGTTGGGGCTCCCTCTGGCACACACAGACCCCCAGTGAAGTTCCACACACGCCAGTGGGTTTGCTGGAATAAATGCCAGCTGTTCAAGATGAGCAATTGAACATAGATGGCCCTGAAAGGTCAGGATGCAGTGCTGCTGCTGCTGTCACAACATTCTAAAATGCCTTCCCAAAGTCTGCAGCGAGGCAGAATGCCTGAGGTTTGACCTTAAAACTGCAGCCTTTTCTTGTACAGATGGGTGGGAGCCTCTTTGCATCTGTAGATCCTCTGATTGCCAGGGAAGTTTGCAGGGTGACAGGACTCAGCTGAAATCACTCCTGTGTGAATCCCCGTCCTCAGCTGTTCCTTTTCACAGGTGAATTACTGAGTCCCAAAAGGGTGGAACAGGATTTTGATGAGTAGCATGGACCCAGCTCTGGGTGTGCTCGTGTGCCTTCACAGCCTGCTGCAGTATTTGTTTGGCTAGAAAGCCCTGCAGCAGGAGCTGAGTTACTAACTGGAATCTCACTGAGTTCCTGACTGTGGCTTCCCTGAGATCCTTGTCACTCCTTGGCCACAAGGATCTGGGTGGATTTCAGAGCCTGTGGGATCCCCAGTAGCTCTGATAGTGTTTCTCTGATGAAGTGGTGCTTTGGTTGCTTCCACACATCATTAACTCTCTTCCGAAACTGCCTAAATCTCCTGTGCCAAAGGCACTGAGAGCACAGCCACTGATGTTGGAGTTGGAATGTTGACATCACAGTGCTGTGATTCTGCATGGATTTGGTGGAGAACAGTGTCCCAGTGTGTGGGGCAGCAGTGCTGGGGGTATCAGTGCTGCCCCACCCCAGCCTCAGCTCTCTGGCCCCCTGCCCTCTCCCCACAGCTGTGTCCTGTGCACAGTTGTGCTCCAGCAATCAGAAGGACCAATGGCTGGAACTGGAAGGAAATTCTAGGTGGAATTATGATTGACTTTTGTTTGGTAGTGGTGTTTGGTTCGTGGGTTTGGTTTTTTTTTAATTAAATGCCATCACCCACACCAGCTCCTACCAGGAACATCAGCCTGAGCTCTGCTTCCAGGTGGAGTCATCCCCAAAATTCCCTGGCTGGCCTGTTCCCCACAGGGCTGCAGCTCTTTCAGGATTGATTGAACTGGCACAGGGCCATTTTTCCTCTCCCCCCATCACTGCTCAGCAAACATTGGCCTCGGCACAAACATTTGGGTCTGGGGGAGTGGTTTGTGTGCAGCAGGAAACGTCGGCCTGTGCTCTTTGCTTGGACTCCAGTGCTGAATTCCTGGGAAGAGCCAGGCCTGTGATGTTCATCCCATCCCCGGTGGACAGCAATCACCCATTCATAGAAGAGCTCATGGTCTGGCAGGTTCTCACAGGGAGGAGGCCAAGAAGGAGTGAACAGAGCCTGACTCCCCTGCCCAGTGCTGGGAGGATGTGGGAGGCAACAGGGAAGATCCTTCAGATATTTTATTTCTAGAGAACAAACATTTTCAAAGGCCTTGATGAGTGCTCTCTTTAAATAAAGCCAGCTTTGGGCGGACGGGGGACTTTTCCTCCCTGCAATAATTCTGCCTCAGTGCTTGCTTTGGTTTGGATTAGAGCAGTGTACACAGAGAGAAGCAGGAAGGATGGACAGCTGAGCTGGCTCAAGGAGCAGTTTAGGCAAACACAGATCTGCTGCTATTCCTAGAAGTTTTATCTTGCAGTTTTACCCTCTGGACAGAGCAGAGGCACAGCCTGGTGTGAGTGGGGTGTGTGCTGTGAGAGGGACCAGTGTCAGCACAGACTGCAGGGAGTGGGAAGAGGAGAAATTGCTGCTCCTGCCTGTGCTGGGTCTGCCCCTGCATGAAGTGGTGGAGGTTTCAGTGCTGTGTGACAGAGGTACCTCAGCTCCTCATTCAGGCTGGAGCCAATGGCTCTGCTGTGGGTTCCTGGCCTCGAAATCTTCACACCTGTTGGGCTGAAAAGAAAGCTGGCTGCCTCCACTGATCACTCACCAAGTGAGCTGTTCCCTCAGGGTCTCCCTCCAGCTTTGTCACTTGTTTTGCAATGATGGAGAGCTAAAAGCACACAGGACATGTCCCCGTATGGATGGGGCTCTCCCTACCTTAGGTGCCTGCTCAGAGGAGAGATTTTCAGGGTGCAGAGTGAATCCCCTGAGCCATCTGCCCTCTGCATGACACTTTTACCTCACTGTGTGCAGCCCTTGGGGTGATGGGGCTGAACTTCAGCACCTCAGTGAATTCCATGCTGGNTTTCCTCCTCTTTCCCCCCCTTGTTTCCTCCTTTTCCCACCTTTATTTGCCTTCCACCCTTGTTTTCCCTTTTCCTCCTTGCTTCCCCTTCACCCCTCTCTTTGTCCCCCCCCTCTCTCATTTCATTTTATTCCAGTGCCCAGGTCTCAGACTGGGAGATTGAAAACCCTGCTTTTGCAGCAGCTTCTCCCGTCCCCTGTGCATCCCAGCAAACACCTGCAGCCTCCTTCCCCGGTGTCCCTGACTAAATCCCTTCCTTCTCCCGCCCCGCCCTGCCGTGTGCCGTGCGGGACCGCGGCTCCTGCAGCTCCTGTTCCCCCGGCGGCCGAGGAGGGGCCCCCCCTGCACACGGACCTGTCCTACTACTCCTACGAGTACGACCCCGACGCCTTCGCCGTGGAGCCCGACGTGTTCGAGGTGGTGGCAGAGCTGAGCACGGCCAGCAGCTCCCGGGAGGGGGACAGCAGCCGGGGACAGGCCACCCCGGCGGAATGGTGAGCCCAGGGGGCTGCTCTCAGCCAGCTTTGGGGTCCTTGTGCTGGCTCGGTTCCCCAAAAAGGGGGGATTTTGCAGCTGTTTAGGGATCAGTAGGAATGGGATCTCGCTGGGGCAGTTGTGAAAGGTTTTGTGACCTCAGTGGGTTCCTCCCCAGTGGGATGGAAGGGACTTTTTCACTTGGTGTGTTCAGCTGGAGCAGAGGAGGCTGAGGGGAGGCTCATCAGTCTCGTGATGGGGAGAGGAGGAGTGGACATGGATCTCTGCTTTGGGGTGACAGGGACAGGAGCCCAGGAAGGGCTGGAGCTGTGCCAGGCCTTGGCATGGAGCTCAGGGAAAGGTTCTTCCCCCCGAGGCTGCTGGGCACTGCCCAGGCTCCCCAGGGAATGGGCCCGGCCCCGAGGCTGCCAGAGCTCCAGGAGCTGCCAGGGATGCCCAGGGTGGCACTGCTGGGCTGTCTGGGCAGGGACAGGGGCTGGATTTGATCCCTGAGGGTCCCTCCCAGCTCTGTGACCATTTCAGCTTTTCCCTGCCCAGGCTCAGCGATGTCTCACAAAGGTGCATCACAGCAAGGTGACTTTTCTTCCTTGTGTTCTCTTTCCAACAGAAATGCATAATTTAAATAAAGAGAAGAGGCTCAGAATCTACTCCTGTATGAGTTTGTTCCTCCAGACGACCTGCTGCAGAACAGAATCTGAATGATGACTACTTCCTGATGCCCTCAGAACTGTAGGCTTTGCTGCCCCATGGGGCAGATCTGGAGCTCTAAGGGGGACACTCAGCGTTATTTTTCTGTCCATTTTCCTGCCTTCTGTGCATCCTCTTCGAAGCCCTTCCAGTGATGAGAGACCAATATGCTGTGCCCTCTAGGTGAGAAAAATAGGGGCTGGAATTCAAACCTATAGAGCCTTTCCAAGTGTTTTCTCTGCTATCAGGATATTCTGCAAATGCCATTTCCTAGCTACACTTAGAAGCTAAGTCCAGGTCTTGTGCTTAGCTGAACTGCTGTTTGAGGAAAGATGGCTGAGAAGTTTTTTGCTCAAATTATAATAATAAAAATCAATGTGTTTTGCCAATTATGACATAGCAAGAGGCTGCTCATCTTCCCCAGCCCATCAGTCTACTGCACCCACGAGAGAAGCACTTCCCTGTGGCTCTACAATTCAGGGAAACTGCTGGGAGGTACATTTTACCTGAGAAAACTGAAATCCACTGCCAGGGCTGAAAAACTTTGTGTCTGCTGCTGTCTGCAGGCCTCAGCAGAGGCAGGGATTAGGTGGGAGCCCCCTTTGTGTTGCACTATGTGCTGACAGGGGCTGCTTGCAGCCTCTCAGCCCCTTTCCTCCTCAAAGCCTGGCCTGAAAATGAACCTGGCCAAGGCACAGCCCTTTGAAATGTTTGTCTGACTTCACCAACCCCTTTTACTTTGCTCCCACGGGCATCCAGCACAGCGTGTTCTGGTCCTGGTACTCCCTGGCCAGGCCCTGGCTCTGCTGGCCAGTACCAATCCCTGGTGCCACAGGCTGGACTCCCTCGGTCTGACCTGCCCCAAGCAACGTGGCAAAACTTAAAAAGAAAAGCTTTGTGTTTCCAGAAGTGCAGGAGCCAACATTTTTGAGTTTCCCTTCCTGCCTGGAGCAGCATTGTTCTCTTTGGAGGAGTTACATGCAATTGCCTCTTGCAAAATAGTGTTAATATTTTATCTTCCCACTTCTATTGTTACCAGGATCCAGAGCAGGGTGGAAACTCCTTTTGAGGGTGTTTATTGGTGAATGGAAACAGAAAAAAAAAGCCCAGCTCCATTCATTTTTAAGGCTTGTTTACACAGGAACCATGACAAGAATATATCCCAGTATAGACATTCCATTCCAGAATAAAGGCAAGTTTATTCCAGAAAAATGTCCACATGGGGACAACCAGGAGGTATCCCAGAGGTTGGGCATGTGTAGTTTCCAGTCCTTTTTGTCTGGGGCCAGACATTTGCAGAATGCAGTTGACATGATGAAGGTCTGGGTCTCAAAGTTCCCAGAAATTTCGGAGCTGCCTCGTTGGCAGCTTTGCCAGCCTTCCCTCGTGGCTGCTCCCACTCTGCTCCCAGGCTCCTGCCGTGGGCTCAGGGTTCTGCCCCAAGCCTGGGGTGAGCAGGGGCAGATCCTGCCCTCACCCTGGCAGCTGCATTCCTGCCTGGCAGGTAAATAAATGCCTTTAGACTAAATTCCACCTCCTGCAAGCAACTGTCCTGGCAGGCGCTGGCTATTGTGTACACACACAGGACTGAGTCAATATTTATCCCTGGGTAAATAACAGGCCTAGTGTGAGCTGCAACAAGATTTCTTTTTTTTTGTCTTCTTTTTTTTTTCCTTTTCTAAAACTCAAAACTGCACAATACAAACCCTGCTGTTTGCTGGTTAAGGCTGCAGCTGTTTAGTGCTCTGGGTTGGGAGAATGAGGCATTTGGTCACCCTGGTGATGGTCTGTGACTGGCTTCATGCAGGAGATGGGAGCTCTGCTCTGGATCCCTCAGTCTCCTGTCCTCAGTCCCTTTCTGGTTTTCCTTTCCTGCTCTCTCTCACCCATTTTACTCCCAGTGAATGCTTCTGGAGAGATATTTGGAGTAGTTTTAAATTGCTTGGTCCTCTCACAGATCCTTGGGCACTCAGACCTCCCCCTGGGAATGAGGAGATAAGGGTGGGGAGTTCCAGCCAAGAATTAAACCTGGCTTTCTTCACTTTCCTCAGACCCTGGGACATGTAATGTCCTAATTCCAGATGCAGACATCCCCCTGTTGCTGCCAGGTAAATAATTCCTGCTGGTGGTGCCAGCCCATCAATCAGGGCCTTGTCTGAGGGGTCTCTGTGCCAGTGCTTGAGGCAGAGGAGTCTGGCTTCTGTTTTACAATTCAAAGTAAAGCCAGAGGGCCCTGCACCCCCAGAAGGCAAAGGCGGAGCAGCCTTAATGTCCTCAGAGCCAGACAGAGCAGGGCAGTGTGTGGGAGGGGATGGGACAGGATTTCTGGATCCTGACTTCACCCCCAGTGCTTCTTCCCAGCCTTGGCACTTCCAGTCCATCTGCTCTTGGCAGCCTCTGCCTCCCCCTGCTCTTGCTACACCAAACCAGCTCCTCTTTGTAGCTAAAGAGAAAAAAGGTGATTTTATTTAAGGGATTGAATCAAGGAACCTGCAGTTGCAGCACTGTGGTTGCCTTTTCCCCCTGTCACAGGAATACAGGAGAAGGTCTCTGCTCTCTCCTCCACCCCAGCTGAGGGTCCAGAGTTTTCCCCTGTCCCACATTTACTGTTCATGTTTCTTGTAACCATCATTAATTCTTATCTAGGGAAAAATAATCATAAGTTTTCCTCCATTCTTCAACATCCTGCTTGGAATACAGAAAGGTTAGGACTGGATCCCTGAGCACCACGGGACACAGCACAGCTGTGCAGACCCAAAGCCATTCCCAGGCTTTGGCCCAGTTGTGGCTCTGAAGCTGATCAGTCTCCCTCCTGCCCCTGAGAGCACAAGGACATCTCAGGCTCACACTTTGTGCACCTCAACCAGTCAGTTTAGAGAGAAGGATTGATTTTATTTTTTGTCCACCAAGAAAAAGACCAGCTGGCTGCTGGAAAGCCAGAGCCAGCAAGGCCAGCAGCAGCTGCTGCTGCTTTAGGTTGTTTCTGGCTTAATAGACATTTGCCTCCCTCTGTCGCCGAGATGCTTCTCCTTTTCCTTTTCCTGATGGTCCCTCACTGCAAAAGGAGAAAAGTGCCAGTGGGTTTGTAAGACACAGAAATCACTTCTTCCATTGAGTTCTACGGCTAAACAGCTGCAGCAGTGCTAGCTACCAGTGACTGATGCTTGCAATCCTTTCAAGGAAATTAATATTTATATATTTGTAACTGTACATTATGCAGAGTAATCATTACCATGGTATTTATTTTAAAGCAATAGTTCCCCTTGTTCTTTCTTGTCCTGTGTTTTGGTCTTGCCTCTTCCCCTCCTTCTTAATCAGCCTCAGTAGAAAGCAAATACCAGAAGAATGTTCAGCTTGCTTGAAGAACATCCCTGACACACCAGCACCTGCTTTGCTCACACTGACTGTTGACATTTAATGCACAATAACCTGGTTTTCATTATTGTGAATAGAGCAACTATTTAGAAAACCTCTACCAGCCTGGGTCTTGGTTTGGGTTTGGGGTTTTTTTAAGTCCCTGCTGTTTCTGACTGAGTGCCCAGCACCCAGAGCCCAGCTTTGTTTTTCCCCTGCCTTTTGCCCCCCACACACAGGTACACACAAACAGCTCTCTGACCAGTTGTTGGTTTGTTCACACACATCTTAGCAAGTCTGAGTCCAGAAAAGTGTTTGTTTTAGATTCTGATAAATATTTTATTAAAAACTGATTTTAAGACAATCCTCTCTGCCTCTTATTCGTGCTTTATGTTGTCAAGGCTGTGCTGGGAAAACTAAAGAATTAAGGAGTTCTAAGGAGGTTTAGTGCTCATTTTCTACCTGGCTGCTCACAGGGCTGTGCTCCAGTTGTGTCTGAGAGGTGAGCTGGCTGCATTTTCTCAGATTTGCAGCAAGTTCCAATAAGCAACAAACCTGAGCACCTCTTTGATCAGAGACAGCTTTTGGCTTTCGGTGACATTGCAGTAAAGAAGCGTGGAGTACCAGAGGGTTTGCTTCATTCCTACTTTACTATTTCCCTCCATGAGACATCTTTTTTTACAAAATCTGTTAATACAACCTTTGCCTCAAAGAAATTGTGGATGCCAAGGGTGATTTGCAAAAACAGGGATGAGTGACTGGGATTTTTACATTATTTACCAAGAATGGGCTGATATTAGTGAGGGGTTGCTTACAAATCAAGTCAAGCTTTGCTACACAAGCCAGTGCTCTGCAGTCTTTTGACAAACTGGTTTAGTTCAGGAGAGTATATTTTGAAACATTTAGAAATTTGGTTTTGCAATGACAGCTCTTTCTCAGTTTTTGGGGAAGGGAATATGCATCTAAGGACAGTGAGCAAGCAAGGAGCAGGACTAGCCGGCAGAGAGCAGTCAGGTTAGGAGCACCAGACCCAGGCGTATGGGGAGGAGCATCCCTGGTGGTTTGTGACCAGCTGAGAAGCTGCAGGCAGTGTCCCAGAAAAGGATGGATGTGTCCAGCACTCAGCATCTTGTCTGGGCAAAGAACCCCACAGCCTGGGTTTATTCAGCCTTAATCTGTGCAGACAGGGAAAGGCATCTGGCTCCTGGGAAATGCTGCTCTGGGTGAAACTTGTGGAATTCCAGTGTTGAATTCATCTTATCCCCACTGTGTGCACGATGAGTGCCCTGGGAGCAGCGAGCCGGGCTGGAGGCTCACACCAGAGAATGCTTGGAGCGGGGCAGCGTTTCCTTGGAGGTCTTCAGGGAAGTGGTGGTTTTTTTGCTTCCCCTGAAGACTCTCCTCCTCACCTTCTCCCGGAAATCCTCGGACACGTAGTAGTAGACGAAGGGGTCGGCGCAGCTGTTGCAGGCGCTGAGGGCCAGGCTGACCATGTAGCTGAGGTACAGCCGGCCGTGCAGCTTGGAGCAGGGGCTGGAGTAGTGAAGCAGCAGGAGGACGTTGCTGGGGGCATAGAAAACCACGAGGGTGACGACCACGAGGGCCGTGAGCTTGGCGGCGTGCGAGTAGCGGCCGCCCCCGCGCAGGAGGACGCGCAGCACCGCGCCCGAGCTCAGCGCCAGCAGCAGCAGCGGCAGCGCGAAGGCGCAGGCGATCAGCACCACGAAATAATAAAAGTAGAACCCGTCGTCCTCGTGGCGGGGCAGGACGTCGTGGCACAGCGTGAGCTCCGTCCCGAGCAGGGGGTACGACTGCTGCTGCAGGGTCAGGGGCAGCGTCAGGGCGGCAGCGCAGAGCCAGACGGCGGCGCAGGTGCCGGCAGCGCAGGCGGGGGTGCGGAAAGCGCGGGAGGAGAAGGGGTGAACCACGGCCAGGTAGCGGTCGGCGCTGATGCAGGTGAGCAGCAGCACGGAGCAGTACATGTTCCCGTAGAACAGAGCCGTGGTGAGGCGGCACAGCCCTTCCCCGAAGGGCCAGTGGTTGCCCAGGAAATAGTAGGAGATCTTGAAGGGCAGCACGGAGATGAGCAGCAGGTCGGCGGCGGCCAGGTTCATCAGGAACACGGTGGAGGTGTGGCGCTCGGCCCGGGTGGCCAGCACCCACAGGGCCAGCGCGTTGGCCGGCAGCCCCAGCAGCAGCACCAGGCTGTAGAGGCAGGGGATGAGCCGCACGGTGAGGGCGCTGCCCAGCTGGGCCCGCGTGGCCTCGGGGATCCGCAGGTAGGTGACGTTGTTGACCGTGGCCTGGTCCCCCGGGATGGCTCGGGGACACGGGGTGGCCTCCTGTGGGGTGGCCTGCTCGCTGGTGCTGTTCTGAGAGTAATCTGCGAGAGGAAGGCAGCCTGTTACTCACTCAGCCTGTTACTCTCTCAGCAGGGCAGGCTGGATGCTCTGTGGAGGCTGTGCACACAGCTCACCCCAAAGGCTGCTCTGTATCTTTTCTGTTGAGGTCCCCACGACTGGGAGTGTTCTGGAAAGGCTGCTGTGTGACAGGCAGAAAAGGCTAGCTGGCAGAGCTAGGTGTGCAGGAGCCCCCTCTGCCACCTTTCTGAGAAACATCCCTGATTCCTTTGGTTTCCCACAGCTCACGATGGACTGTGATGCTCTACAACCATCAGCAGGCCTGGGAATCCAGAGAGAAATTCCTCTGTACAGCCATGAACAGAGCTGGGAATCCAGAGAACAATTTCTCTGCTGGGCTTTCACACCAATCTGAAGGTCTGGAGCCGCTTCAGTGGGAGTATAATTAGCTAAAGATTTAGATTTTGAGTACTTTCTGGTTGACTGCTCCTCTATTCTTCTTTCTCTTTTTAGTTTCTTCCACCCCAACTTCCTTCTCTGCTGTATCACCCCTGTCAACCTCCTGCTTCAACAAGACCCCACATGAAGCTCTATCAGAGCATCCTCCTATGTGAACTCGTTAAAAAATGAGTTTTCAGGGATCTTACAAAGGTCCCAAATACCCAGCACTTTAACAAGCAGCAGCTTTGCAGCCAAAGGCACACACTCACCATCGTAGTCCGAGGCCAGGCAGAGTCCCCAGAGGGCACAGCAGAGCAGGAGCCGCCTGCCAAGGGTCCCCATGCCAGTGCAGGGGCTGCTGCCACACCAGAGAGCCAGAGCTGTGTGGGAGCAGCAGCATCAGGGACCCTGCTTACGCATTTCCTCCTGCTGCTCCTTAGCTCTCGGAAGCCACGGGGCTGGCCCCGGGCAGGATGAGGGAATGGAGGGGCTGTCACTGGCGTGGGCTGCCCCAGCCCGGGCTGGACAACCCCAGCGTCAGAGTGTGGGACTGGGAGGGGCTTATTTATCCAGGCCCGAAGTGTTTCAGGGCTGCACTTCATCCTCAGCATGAGACGATGGCTCAAGTGACTCATCTGGGTCTCCTTCCTGCTCTGGAACATTCCTGGAAATAGCAAATGTGCTTGGGTTTGATGCAGTCTGCACACAAACAGAACCCACGCACCTCTGCCCCTGGAAATGCTGAGCATCCTCCCACGACACAGACCTGAGTGGCTCTGAGGGTGAGCTGAGGTCTTTTCCTAAAGCCTGAGTCACAACATTTTCTGGTGCTACAAACAGGGAGCTATCCCAGATACCAGAGCTGCAGGCCACACAGATCTCCCAGTGATTACATGGGGCTCGTGCACACTCATGTTCTGGCCGTGGAAGGTTTTTAGTTTCAGCCTTGCAGCCTCCACATCAGGCTAGTCCCTTCAGAGTTCCCTTTTATTCCCGCTCCTGCTTCCTGGCTAAACAGCACCAAGCTCCTGGATCTTCTTGATTTTACTGCAGAGGATGACTAAAAGCCCTCTGGCTGGAGCTCTTTGCACTTGGAAGCAGCAGCAGGAGCCCCGTGACACACCAAGGGCGAGTGGCAAAGACAGGGAGATGCTTTGCTTCCGCTGATAAACCACTGGACAGGGAGAGCAGCTCCATGCAGCAGGAAAGGGGCCTGCAAAGGGCACGCAGGAAGTCCCTGCTTTTGGGGAGATAATGAGGAGTTCCAGCCACTCCTGCCCCATAAAAAGCTGCCTTTTCCCAGAGCTGAGCAGTCCCACCCTGCCCAACCCCACTCTGCCTGGGGTAAGAACTCGGAGCAGCACATGGAGCTGCTGGTTGTGCCCAGAGAACTCAGATAATGCTGTAACAGGGACTGCCTGAGGTTAACTGAGCCTTAAGATCCTCTGCTGCCAGATCCCCCCTGCTCTAACCTCCAGAGCAGATCCCTTCTGTGCTCTGCTCTGCAGAGCAGCTCTGGGAAGCTCCCACATCCTCCCCATGTCCCGTGTCAGAGCCCCAGTGTGGCCCTGGCCACCATGGGCACAGGCCAGTGGGACAGGAGGTCACAGCTGGAGAGGGTGCTGGACTTTGGGCTGTTCTCTGCAGTCCTGGCCTGGCTCTGCAGGGGAGGAAGGACAGGAGCTGGAGCCCAGGCAGTAGGAACTGTAAATTTGGTTTGGCAACCTGAGGAGCAGCTTGTTTCTTTCTCCTCTCCTCATGAATGGCCTCTTCTGTGAAGGTTGCAAATCTGAGCCTGGCTGCTGTTTGATGAGATTCTTCTATTCCAAGGAGAAAATGATCCTATTTCCTTTGCTTTCACCATATTCCCACATCCTTGTGCCGAGCGTGTCAAGAGGTGGAGTTCCACTGGCAGGGAGGGGAAGATGCAATGTTAGATGTTTTGCTTTTGTGATTCTCTCAGGATTTATGAACCATTACAGAATGACTCATGTGGCCACATATTTTCCATGCCTCAGCCAGGATCCTTTCCATGCTCTGTATGCAAAAAATTAGCCATAATCAGGTTCAGATAGTGTGCAAATCACAGCCCTGCTTCCTATGGGCAGGTCTCTGGAGTGGAGCAGAGAAGGGTTACTCATCTCTGTATCCTTCATTTTTCAGATGCTGTGTGATCTTTAGTGACTGCCTCAGATGCAGAACAGCTTGCCTGAAAATTCGAATGCCAAAGGTTTGTCACGGCTTGTTAACATCTCTTTAAGTCGTGTGATCCCTGCCCTGTGGGGTAACAATTTGGTTTTAAAGTAATTCATTGTGCAATAGATCATCTCCTGGGAGCAGAGGCTCTTTTATTCCGTGGCTCTGAACCCAAAAGATGTAATGATGGAAATCTGGCTGGGGATTTCAGAGCTCACAGGGAGGGTACAGGCACCACCTGGCCTGTCCCATACATCCTGGAGGCTTGGAAGAGCAAGCTGTGGTGGGTAAAGGATGGGATTCGCTGCTGCTTCTCCATTCAGCAGCTCCAGAGTGTTCCTGAGCAGCAGCTCAGAGCTGTCTCTGCATGTACAAGGTGTCCTCAAATCTCAGACATGGTCAGGTCCCCTTCTTCTCCTTGGCTCCAGGGAATCCCCTCCTCTCCCTCCTGTTTGTCCCACAGCTCTCCTGTCCCTCTGGGATCCCAAACTTTCCCCTCAGCCTCACACTGCTGCAACACTCCTGAGGGAGGTTTTTCAGAACTGCTCTTCTGCTTGCTGGCAGTTTCCACTTCACACCGTAAAAGTCCACATGAAGACATTTTCCAGGAAAATTTGAAGCTTATTAGCACCCCTACAACTCAGTGTTCTGGAACAGCTTTTTGAGGGCCTTTCTCAGCAAGAAATCCCACTAGGGTGGGGGCTACCTGACCTGACACAGCCATCATCGTCCTCATCATCCTTCCTTTTCAGCATCAGGACTCTTTGGATTCATTCTTTAGCACAGATTAGGAGTTGCCAGATCCAGACTTTAATTTAGTCTTTAAATTGAATTAGTTAGTTCTAATCCAGAGCAATGGCTAAAACTTGAAGAAAACCTCAATTTACATTTGCACACAAATGTAAATTGAGAGAGTTCCAGACTCTCTCACGAGTTCACAGCCCTGACCCTCCCAGTGCATCCCTGGGATGTGGAACACATAAAAAAAGTCCTGGAATGTTAAATGCTGAACTCAGGTACTCCCTTCAGCAACTTTGAGTTTAATTGTGCAAACCATTAATACCTATTCCATCCTGCAAACCTGAAGGATGTTTTTCAGCTGTTTGCTGCTGCCAGAGCTGTCCACTCGCTGAGATCTCCAAGTGCTCTCGTGTCACATCTGGCTGTCCCTCCCCTCCAGTGCAGGGAACATGCCCTTTGTGAGGGGGCCAAGAGAAGACTTGTGCAAAGTGGGCTGTGTCCTCTGAGACCCCACCACCACCATTTTAATCAAATTATTCCATGCAATCGATGCACCAGAGGATTGTTATTGGGAGAACAACAGTTTGTTTCCCAGTGAGCGAGCAGGGGGCTGCACGGAGAGCAGAGCTGCCTTTTGTTATGGCAACGGAAGTGTTGGGGATGATGTAAAGGAAACTCCTATCAGCTCTGGGTCACATCACTGCAGCCTAATTTGCAAAATCCACTCGTTCATTTGTCGTGCAGAGCTCACAGGGAACACAGTTAAACATGTTATTACCCAGGAATTTGGGGAGGTTGAGGGAAAGGCGGGTGGAGGGTTATTTTCATGGTTGCAGTTGTGTTGTCTTAACCTGTAGCAGATGTGTTTGAGGGGTTGGGAACTGGAACCAGCCCCTTCTCTGGAGCCCTGGCTGTGCTCCGTGTGGGATTCCTGGGGCCAGGCCTGGGCTGTGCCTCACCTCTGGCAAAGGTGCTGTTAGGAAGGAACCAGGCTGCAAGAAGTCTCTGCCTGGCAGGACATGATTCCAGAGCTGGGAGGGACCCCCAGGGATGATCAGCCCAGCCCCTGTCCCTGCCCAGACAGCCCAGCAGTGCCACCCTGGGCATCCCTGGCAGCTCCTGGAGCTCTGGCAGCCTCGGGGCTGGGACCAGGAGCCTGGGCAGTGCCCAGCAGCCTCGGGGGGAAGAACCTTTCCCTGAGCTCCATGCTAAGGCCTGGCACAGCTCCAGCTCTTCCAATGTTTGCTTTTGAGACCTCTCTGGTGGAGCAACTGTGCCACCCCCTGGACTCCTGCTCCAGCCATGGGCCTCTGCTCCAGGAGAGGTCCCAGCTCCTGCGTGGGATCTCTGCTTGCAGGAAGTGTATTTCCCTTTTCCATCAGCAAGTGCACTGCTCACACCCTCACACTGCTCACAGCCTCACACAGCTGCATCAGCACACCCTGCAACCTGTCCAGGAACTTCAACCTTTCCATTGCACTTTTCTACCATTTAAAATCCAGTTTCTGGTAAAAGACAATCAATTCTGAGGGTTGTCACAAAGTTTAAATTAGTTGGAAAAAAACCATAAAACAGTGAGAGCTGCAGACTTTTAAAATCAATATTTTATTTTACTTGAATGTGCAAATAAATATAAAAAAAACTACATTCAAGGAGCTGGCAAAGCAATTACAAGCCCAAAAGCAAAGATCCTTCAAACAAATGGAAGAACAAACTCTTGACTCAAGGTCGTGCAGATACACAGCTGAAACCCTCAGACATGAACACGCCCCTCTCAAACCTGCCTGATATTCCCTTCACATCCCTTGCTACTCTCAGCTTCAAGACAATAGCACTGTAAAGGGCAAAAGTCTTGCTTAATCCGTTCAGATTATAAATAAAGGTTTACAAAATAAGGATGCTTAAAAATACCTGAAGTACACTTAGAATGGGTTGATGGAACAGGACGGTGCCCAGGGGTGTTGCCCACCTTGGTACACCTGGAATCAAACGCATTTTAAGCCACAAGTTGCCACCTATTTTCTAGTAAACAGTTTTCTGTATCATAAAACCATAAAGTTTGGCACAATTGTCATCTCCACTGGGAGACAGCAGAGAGGTGAGCAGGACTGAGGTGTGTTTTGGTGAGCTGGCTGGAAGGGAAAGGGGGACACTGTGCTTTGCACTGGGCTTGTCCCTCTGCTCCCCCCAGCCCTTGCAGAGCCACGTGGGCTCTGATCACTGCAATGAGGGCAGGGGAAGAACCTTCAGATCATTTCGGGAACCAAAGTTTAGCAGAGACCCAGCCAAGGAGAACACGGGCTCTTGATGAAAAGTCTCTGCTGGCAGTGGTTGTGCAAGTGGCCACGAATGCCAGAGAGTGGCCTCCCTCCTTCCCTCCCACAGAGTATTTTGCAAAAAAGACAAAGACTCGGGACAGTTTTCTATTAAACGTACCCCAAAGGCCAATTTTTCTACTGTCAAGTGAGACAATTGCGAAACCAAATGTTGTACAGTGGAAATAACCCAGGACAAATCCTACAGGCTGCTCCTTAGGTCTGGCAGAAATCATAACCTAAAAATCAAAGCCACAGAAAGTTTCGGGGGAGGGGGGTTACTGCCCCAAAAGCCAGGGAAAAGTTGGAAGCAAAGCTGAAAGGAGGCTGGGTATGCCTCAAAATGTTATGTTTGTAATACACTCCACGGACAGCGTGCTTGCCCTCGGCCCCTGAAAAACAGGAGTGAAGTCACAAGGGGGCTGCAGGACAGACACGAGTAAATTTCCTTGATTTCTCACTAGATTAAGTCAGATGTAGTGCTCTGCACGAATCAGGGCAGGCTGTGCTAGGTTTCATGGCAAAAAAAGCTTCGACAGCAGTACTGATGCTTCAGAGGAATAGCTCGTCTGGGATGCTTGTGGCTGGATCTCGCTCTGCTCCCCGCAGATTTCCGAGTGTCCCTGCAAACCCAGCGCCTGTGCTGACCCAGCAGAAACAGGAGAGTCCTCGTGCCGGAGCTCAGCTCGCAGCTGTGCTCCGGGAGCTCCATCTGCCGATGTCACCGATGTGCTGCAGCCCCGCGGAGCGCCGGGGGCCGGCCAGGCACAGGGAAACGCCCAGCTCCGGAGCTGCCCACCAGCATGCAAATCACAACCCCAAAAACCAGGCCAGGCCTCGCAACGGACATTCCTCCCCATGGATGTCCCTCCCCATGGATATTCTGGAAGGCAGAGTCTGCAGCAGGTGCTCAGCCCCCAAAGCAACACCGGTGGCTGGGGGCAGGCATCGCTCCCATCCCAGCACCACAGCCCAGGCCTCTTCCCCTCAGTTCATGCTCCAGAACACTTGGTTGATGAGGAAGCCTCAGAGCCTTGAGTGCTGGCCATCCCCGTGTCAGTTTTGGCATTTTTCTCAGCAGAGCACCAGGAACAAGAGTCATTTGTTGCCTTGTTGGTTCACAGGGATAACGAAGCCCCCCTGTGCTGGGAGCTCTCGGCCCTGCTGGCACTGCCAGGGTACAGGGAAGAGTTCTGCAGGCTCCAAGATGACACAGAGTCAGGAAGATAGGGAATATTAAACCCTTCAAAGTGGAAGCAGGTGCCAGCATCTGCTCAAACACCAGCCCAGCTCCACCTCTCCAACAAAGCCACTAGTGGTAGCTCACCCCCCCATTGAGCTGGTCAGCAGTGGCCTAAAGCCAGGAAACTACTGAAAAGTGAGTGGCAATGCCAAGAGCCCCCTTCCCATAAAAGCTTTTAAAAGTCTCTTCATGATGGCTGGAGGATTACACTGCAAGGAGACAAGTCTATGCCATATGGAAAATACATGATAATCCAAAGTAAAATGCTGCTTGGATAAATATCATTAATACATACATTGCATTCCCACCACTACTCTCATAGCAAACGTGCTTCACCAGCAGAGCTCTGCCTTGCCTGGGTGCTCAGGGTGAAGCGGGACGGCGGCTGTACTGCACTCTGTATCTGTTCACTGGCACCCCGTGGACGTTCACTGTCTCACAGGTGGTTTTGCAGGGCACCATCTCCTCGTCCTCATCCCCCATCAGCCAGTCTTGAACCACATCCACGGCCTCCATGGACACGTTCTCCTCCAGCCACCGGTTGTGCCACTCCTCGAACTGCTGGTGGTGCTTCAGCAGCACCACGGGCTGGACCTGGAGCAGGGCAGTAAAGATCACTGAGGGGTTCCTGGGGAAAAAGCCAAAGCTCTCAGCTCTACCTGAGATGTGCAAAGCTTTGGGAACAACACAAAGGGAAACAGGAAACCACAGACCTGCGTTTAACCGCCCCTATTTCCTAATGTTTGCCACTCCCATTTAAAATTTGCATGTAAAGAAAAGGCTGCTAAGCTAATCCAAAGCACAGAGCTTTTACCAGCTCTGCTCCACGTTACCCAACACAGAGTAGTAACACTTGGATGTAGCTTGCAGGAATTCAGCCACAAGAATTATTGGTACCTGCATTTTGGCTCCCACCCCCAACCTTTGCTACCGCCCGGGCTGCAGAGGGAGCAGAAGGGAGATGTACCTGCTTGGCTCTGCAGAGAGCTCCCCTCCTGTACATGTAATCCTCAGAGTTCATGATGAACATCATCTTGTGGGTGTTGAGCTTGAAGCGACAGTCGACGTTGCAGGCGCTCTCCACCCCGATCAGCCGCTTCCAGGAGCTCTTGACCTCGCTGCGCAGGGCCCTCACCTGCTTGCACTGCCACTTGCGAAACTTCTTCAGGTTTCTGGAGCAAGACAAGGATGACAAAGCATGTGTCACACCTGGTGAACTGCTCTCCTCAGCTGACAGGGCGCACAGTACAAGTATGGAACTTGTAATTGCACGTTTTGTTTTTCAGGCTCTCTCCGGGATCTTCCTCCATATCCTCTGGCAAATATTTAGGGAAATGGGAACAAAGTAGACCCAGAATCCCACCCAGAATCCATCCTGCTCCATTCCAAACACAGTTCCTTGAACAAACCTCAGTGCAGCGGTCATAAATTTCTCTTTGAGCACTCCTGTGCAGCTCAGTGGCCTGGAGCACCCCTCGAAGGTGAGTGCATCTCCCCAGGGCTGGCACGTCACCCAAAGCCACCCAAAGGCACACGGGCAGGGAGGAGGCAGCAGCAGCTGCTGCAGGTGTGGCTCAGGGCAGGGAGCAGCTCACCTTTGCAGAAAGACCGGTTTCAGCAGGAAGCCATCGTTCTGGTTGTTGGGAGCTCCTTCCACCCCAACGTACTGCTCCATGTAGTTTGCCAGGTGCTACACAAGGGAGACCAGCTCCAGTGAGATTTCACTTCATCAGGACAAACAGCACTGCAAAGAACCTGTTTATTTCCAAGCTGCTTATTCTGAGGCTGATCTATGCTGAAACTATTTTGCTAAAGCACCATTTCTGCCAATGGCCACAGCCTCACATGTCATCTGCCCACCTCCCAGGCAAACTTGCCCTCCTGGCAAAGCCTCACAGTTTGGAACAAGAAAGCAGGGAAAGCATTCTTAGACATCTGCTTTGTGGTACAAGATTCCATGGTCACTGTGATATTACCTGCACCTCCACAGGATCTTCTGTCTGGGTTTCTTCTGTATCCAGCAGCTCAATGGTCATGATCACCTGTCCTTTCCTCTGGAGAAACATGACCTGTGATAAAGTTACAGAAAATATTTGCCACAGGGGTTCACAATAAAAAGCTGCATATTCACAAGTCATTTGGACAAAAAATAGAAGCCAGGAGAGAAGCAGCAGAGCTTCTCAGTGAGCCATAATGTCCCTCACTGTCTGTGCTCTGATTTGGGTACCTTCTCTCCACACTGCTCACTCTCTCACCAAACCCACTTCTCCCAGGTGAAGGGCCAGCTGGGAGATTTCCTGAAGTTTTTCAGCGATTTTGTGAAGTTCTCTGGCAGCAAGGTCTTACCTTGAAGCAGTTCTCATCTGCCATGCACCGTTCAGCCTTCCACTGGTAGCTGGTCTCCTTTGCTGCCCGGACACAGCGGGATGACAAATTGCCCCCAGCAGCTCCTCGCTTCCTCTCGTTCAGGTAGAGCTCAACCACCTTCAAGCAGATGTCATCGCTCACTAGATGGTGAAGCTTCCATTAAAAAAGGGGGAATTCAGTCAGCAAGCCTGGGCCAAGAGTTAACTCCAGTGTGTCATGAAAGGAGTGTAAAACTCAGCACAGCATCACACTCAGCTGAAGCAGCAAACTCAGAGACTTCCCACATTTCACTCCCTACGACTTTGCAATAAAAGGAACAGAGGACAGTGAGGGGCTGATGTGCCTTAACTAGAAAACTACAGCTAGAGGACAGATTTGAGTAAGAAGGACCAGGCATTTTTTGTGTTACCTTAGAAGTATTTTGAGCATGGCAGAATTTTGAAAAGACTGGAACTCAAAATAATGTGGGGAAAGGCCAGAAAGAGTAAATCTCCGAAGGTGGTCCCAGTATGGAAAACTGAATTCTCTCACTAAATTTCTGCTGGGGTATTTCCCTGTCAGATATAACTTTTCTCAGGATTTGCTCTGAGCTCAGTGCCCCGTTGCCCTGCAGGGCACTGGGAGAAGCCTGGTGATAAAATATTTTTCAAGTCAGGTGTTATGAGCTCTCTGAGAGTTTATCACTTTTGGGTTTTGTCCAGCAATTCTCAATGGCATAAAAATTAGTGAGATGGCATTAAAGGCAGTGTTGGAAACAGAAAAAGGTTTATTAACAACAAAAATAACAAACTCCATAGAGAAAAAGCCACGCCAGAGGCAAGGAGATTCTTGTCTCTGCTAAAACACCCCAAAAATGCCACGAGGTTCCTTTGTTCAATGCTTTTAGTAGTAATAGCTCAGGCAGGACTTTTAGCATTGGCCCAACTAGATAGCCTCAGGTTTAAGGTGAAGTCCAGAAGGTTCTCTGAGGGGTCTTTGTATTAGCATA
>VXBQ01014423.1:3988-29300 GCA_013400175.1 Phainopepla nitens | reverse complement strand
CGGGGGGGAGCTGCGGGAGCCCAGAGGGGAGCTGCGGGAGCCCAGAGGGGGGCTGCGGGAGCCCGGAGGGGCTGCGGGAGCCCGGGGAGCTGCGGGAGCCCGGGATGCTGCGGGACCCCAGGGAGTCTGCAGGAGCCCAGGGAGTCTGCAGGAGCCCAGGGAGCTGCAGGAGCCGGGGACTGAGAGCTGGAACTGCCGGGGCTGGAGGAACCGCGTCTGGTGCTGCGGGGCTGAGGGAGCCGGGGGATGTTGGAGGGGCTCGGATCGGGCTGGAGGAGCCCAGGGGCGGCCGAGGAATCCCGGGAGGGCTGGTGGGGCCCGGGGCAGCTTGAGGAACGAGGGCTGGAGGAGCCTGGGGGGAGCCCTTCACTGGTGTGCACTGAGCTCAAGGGTTGCTCTGGGCTAGCAGCATAAATGTGGCCTTAGATATTACACTTCTCCCAGCGGCCCCTGTCAGCAGGCAATTTGAACTCAGTAAAACCCACTTATGTGAAGAGCAAGGGGGGGGAAATAAGCCATGCAGCTAGTTTTTCCTTAAAGCATCACCGATGATTTACATATTAGAAACTTGCAGAAGCCTTTCTTGCTTTGCCTTTAAACTTGCTGCTGGTATTTGAAGCCAGAATGTTTTTCCCGATGTTGTGCTGGAATATTTGAGCTGTTTGCAGCTTCCAGGCAGGATGCTCACACACTGCCTCTGGATTTGCTATTCCATCCCCTGTTCTGATACTTGCACAAGCTGCTGCCCTGTGACCCGTTTCCCTTCTGACAACATGAAGGATTAAATTAATACAGACTTTCTCTTTCACAGGTACTCACTGCTTTCAGCATCCCAGACTCTGATGGATTGATTCAGTGACCCAGCATGCAAGTATTTATCATCTTTGCAGAAGCAGGCACTGCAAAGGCGTTTCAGGAGAGATGTGGCCTGAAAATGGATGGTTGGCATTAGATTGTGCTGATAAATACAAGGTGAAGTGGAGATGTTTTAGAGTTTTCAGTGGTTATTCAGTGCTAAGAATAGAGATAATAAATAAAGATTTTTACAGGAGTGATGCTGGAAGGGTGGTGGGAACCAAATACAGCTCCTAGGTTGTGAAGCACTCATAGCTGTGCAGGAAAGAGAACACATCAAGTAAAGCCCTTTATTCCACCTGGGTAAAGGAGCAGCTCAGACATCCCCTTGGTGTGTTGTCAGGTGAAAGAAAATCAGCATTGATCCAACCTCCTCCACCACTTTTTTTCTCTTTTCCTCCTGGATTCCCCTGAGCTGGCCCAATTTCTGTTTTCTGTTCCTGTTATTAACTTGAGAAGTCTCATCCTCTTCCCTGGTTTGTGCCATGTGGCTCACCCTGGTGACACGAGCAGAACCAGCTGCAGACAAACTACTGCTGTGAGTTTTGTTTTCTGTCAGAGCAGAGCTCCCAGCCAGCACCAACACCTGAGTGCTGAACCCAGCTGCAAGGATGCTCCCAAACCAGCCCTGGGTGCTGGGAAAGCTTGTGCCTGTCAGTTTGTCAGGATTTGGGTGTTCTTGGGAATCCTGTGAGCTGGATCCTCCTGGCAGCCCGGGGCAGTAATTAACCATAATTAACCATTGACACTCAGAATAGCTCAGCTCAGGTTGCTGCTGACAGAGCTCCAGGAGACCACGGGCTGCCTGCCAAGCAGGAGATCTGCCTTCTGTGACCTTCCAAAGGCAGCCCGTGGGCCCCAGGGCAGTCCTGAAGGACTCAATCCCTGCTGGCCATGCTGCAGCTGACTCTGTAATCTCCCAGGAAATCAGGGATCTGGGTTCTGGTGCTGTGGGTGGGCCTGGGGATCTGCAAGGACTAAATCATCCTGTGCTGTGGCAAACTGCCTTTCCTGCCTCTTGATTGCCATGTGGCTGACTGGTTCCTGTGGCTCTGGAGGAAAGATGCCAGTGGCATCCTGCCTGGAGTTCAGGAAAGTTCAGGGAAGACAAGGGCTGTCCCGGAGACCAGCCCCATGAGAAGGAGCTGGCTTTGCTCAGGGGTTTCCAAGCATCTCACTCAGGCAGATGTGTCCAGTGTCACACCCTGCACCTGTGAAACAAAGAAATCAGAGACTGTTCCTACTCTGAGTGTCTGCCCTCAGGTGGGGCTCATGGTTGGCCTCTTTACTTGTGAAAATGCTTATTATCCATATTTCGAATTTTCACTTGTCACAAGCTATTCCAGATAAAAGCTTTGGGGGTGAGATTAAACAGCTCTCCAAGCCTGAAACAGATTTCCCAAATTCTCTTGCTTTAAAGCACCAGGAAGGAGCAGTCTGTCAAACCATTACAGCCTAATGCCAGAAGGCAAAACCTCGCCTCCTCACTCTGTTGACAGCACCTGGAGCTGTTCAGCCATGGGCTTCCTCTGCTCTCAAAGGTGCCTGGTTAGATCCTGCCCAGTTTGGGCTGTGCTGGCTAGTCACCTCCTGCTTTGGCAAGAGATGGTGCTCCAGATGTGTGTGTGTGCCTCTGGCTCCTGCCCACAGCTGGGCAGCAAGGCAGCTTCTAGGAGTTCACATTTAAAACATTTCAGAAATGAAATTGCGTTTCAGGTCTCAGGCACACACTGATATGAGGCCAGGCCCCTGAAAGGATAAAGTGCTCTCCACTCAAGACTAAAAATAAAAGGGGAACAGAAAGGCTTGAAGCAGTAAAAGCAAGGCTCATCTTTTTAGGAGTGTGGCAGTACTAGAAACGTGTTCAGGACTGCAAATCAACCCAGCCCCTTTCCCGAATGAGGGGCACATTCTGTGAGCTGGATTTGTAAGAGATGCCTGGTTGGGAAGTTGCCCAGCCTTCCTCCCTCCCTACCTGGACAGGTGCAGCCTGAGAGCCAGGCACAAGGGTATTGTTGAGATAGCAGAGATAGCAGCTGTGTGAGCCAGTCCTCCATGTTCCTAATTTGTCTCTGGGAGCCTGTGGAATGCCTTTGGATCTGCCAGGTACACTCACATGTACTCCTCAAAGCCTACAACAGTAAAATGTTGGTTACTGATTTGTTGAGCCAAGGAAGTCTCCAATCCCCTTCAATGCCATGTCCTTATGATTTAATTCCTCTATTTCCTTCAAGAGAGGCCCAAAGGCAAGCTTAGAAACGGTAAAAAATAATCATGTCAGCTTCAGTCCCTTTCAGTGCTTACATCTCATCCCCCAGGGAAAGGGCTCCTGGTGCCCGGGTATGTTCTGCCTCTTCACAAAGAGAGTTTCACCCCAGGTTTGTTACCCCTTAAGCACAAGAGTTAAATAAAGCCAGGCCAATGGGAAATTCCACATGCTGGCCCCTTTGGAAGGACCCTTGGCACTTGAGGGAGTAGCTAATGCCACCCCTTCCCTAAGGAGTGGGAGCTCCTGGGCCTGAAGTAGGAACAGACTCATCTGTGCCACCAGCACAGAGCACACCCGTGTGGGGCAGACTGCCCCCATCAGAAGAGATCTGCACAAAAAAGGCAAGAGTGAGACACAGCCAGGACAGCTGAGTGAAGGAAAGAGGGATTAGCAGGGGAATTTGGTCTGGCCGCTTGCAGAGCTATAAAGTGCAGCAGGATGTTTTGCTTTTCCCTTTGGGAACTGTGGAAGTCTGAGGAGGAAGCTCAGTTTGGAATGGAGAAGGAAGATCTGTTGATTACCAGATCTGTTGTCTGGCTCATCAAACCTTTGGATAGTATAAGAAATACAAGAAATATAGTTAAAAAGTTGAACAAATAGGTGTGTACCATGGGTAGAGATCCCCCACTAAATCCCAGTGTCACTCTCCCTTGCCTGGGTCAGAACACTGGATGTTGATGCTTCTCCCTGCAGCTCTGAGAGCTGAGTTTGGGATCTCAGCTCGCTGGTGCTGCTTCTCCACAGACTCAGAGTTCTTCCCTCAGACACAGCCACAAGCAGCAGCCTGGGGCTGAGCAGTGCAGCAAACATCCACACATCTGTCACCTCTCCAGAGATCTGGAAGATGAGTTCCGCTGTCCCCAGGTGCCAAGCATTGGCCTGAGAAAGAGGTGGCAAAGGAGACAGGAAAAGCGAAGCCTGAGGTGGCTTTTCTGTTCTCAGCCTTCAAGGCTGTGGCTGCAATGTTGTAGTTCTTTCAGCCCCTTGAAGCTAAAGACTGTACCTTTGTACCTGAGGAAGAACAGACAATCCTGTGCCCCTCATCCATATGAAGGTGATGTAAGCACTGTTCTTTGGGATGCATATCCTGGATAGTAAACCTGGCTCTGCCAGAAATCAAATTCCAGATGTGTAGACATGGCAGCAGAAACAGCACAGGTTCTCTTTTCAAACACTTCCACACACCTCACCTCAGCTATAAAATGAGAGAGGGGTTCACAAAATGGGGGATTCTCAGTGCTTTTGGGATTTAGGAGAATGCTCGTGGCTGGGAGATGTCTGTGTGCCTAAAGCTCCAGGACTGCCAAGCTGTCACAGCTCTTCTCAGGCATGAAAGCAGCTTTCCAGCCTCAAAAAGTGGAGAGGGCTCAGCAGAGTTCCCAGGAGGGGTGTGCAGCATCTCAAAAACTTCTGTATTCCAGACAGTCATGGAGCCATCCCAGGAAGCTGCCACCAGCAGCTGGCAATCAGCACCAAGTGCCATTGCTGTGACACCGGCCGTGACACACAGAGAGGAGGGACAGGCTGCTCTTGCTGCCACAGACAGAAAAGGGACATTTTTGAGCTTGTTTATGTGCTGTGCTTCCCCAGCTGGAACCCCTGGTCCCGTCTGAACCCCTTGGTCTGTGCCAGGAGCAAGATTAGGTTCCTGCAGACAGAACTAGGTCAGTGTGTGCTGTTGTTGTCCTGACGACAATGTGACCCACTTTCCCCTCATTTGTGGAAGCACTTGCCAATGGGGCCGGGGCATGAGCACAAAGGCACAGGACCTTCCTCCTGCCTTTGTCTCCCAGCTGGGTTCCTACAGAAACAGGAGCTTTCTCCCCCTTGCTCTGTTTATTGTGTTTCTTGCATCTCATTCCTAACAGATGGATAATTAGAAATATTGTTGGGCTGTATCTGCCCCAGGAATGATCCTACCTTTGAGGATAGGTGGTGGGTGTGTGTGGGGACTCACCTGGAGAAATCCTCACAGTCGGATGAGCACAGGGTAAGGACAGAGCCTGCACCAGCTCAGGCACTGCTGGCACAGCTGCCCCATGAGCTCCAGGTAGGAAGGCACAAGGCAAGAAGCCTGGCAAGCACTTCTGTGTGGATTATCCTCATCTCTGAGAGGGCAGAGACAGGAAAACCTTTTATAACGTGGCTCTGGTGAGCCTGTGAGAGCAGCCATAGCTGGATTTCTGTGATGTGCAATGTGAAATGAGCTGAGCTGGCCTGATCTGGTAACATAGGGATGGCTCCAGTGTAAAAGCTGGGAATGTCATGGTGTGGATTTTTCCCTGAGGAAGGAGTGAGTATTCCAAGGAGAAGACAGGAGCAGCACTCTGTGCCCTGTCCCTGAGTTTGCTTTAAAGCTGCAAGGGAATCCAGATGGCTGACAGTGTATGAATCTTTTTACAAACCCCAGAATGGATAAATTAGTCACTGGTTTTAATTCCTCATAAAAGTACTTTTACTTGGAGAGGGAAAATCCAGTTCTTCCTCAAGGCAAACACTTGTGTCCCACTGTTGTCCCTGAGATGGGTGTTACCTTCAGGGCTGTGTGTACAGGGGGCTGCAGGTTCAGCACACATGGCAAAGTCATCAGCCACACTCTCCATTCCAGAGGCAGTGATTTTACAGCAGATCCAGTTCATATTCCCTGCAGGGAGAAATGCTATTAGAGCAGAGAACATCAGCCCTGAGAATGCACAGTTATTCTGAAAAGACTGAGGTAAAAAAAATGCTGTTTTGGGGAAGGAAGGGGTGGAAGAATGAACAGCCACTTGCAGAGGAGCTAGGACTGCTTTGCTGGGGATGTCATAGTTCCTTCTGTAATCTTTTAAACACTCTGTAGTTTGGGGTTTTTCTAAATTTAGTAGATTCTAAAATATGCTTTCTTCCTGGTGTTTGGAGTATCTAGATCATTTATTTCGGCTGCTAAAGGAGTGTGGTGATAATTCTGGGATAACAGTTTGCGGAGTTAGCTTATTTCTCTTCTCTCAGCCTCCTTCTCACAGCCCAGCAGAAAGGCTGTGATCCTTACCTGTGGCTGTAGGCACGAAGCAAAGCACACCTCTGTACTGCCCTTCTCCTCACCCAGCACATCCCTTTTTAGCTTCTCAATTCCTCCAGCATGAAGTAAGTGAAGTGGCAATCCACTCAACTTCCTCAGGTTTGGGGCAGTGTCAGAGAAGCAGAGTGGCTGAGGGGCGATCTGGGAGCAGCCAGAGCAGTGGTTTTGAGAAATAGTGTGTGGATTGAAGTGTTTGTTTTCACAACCTCAGCTCCTGGTACAGAGACAGCACTTCCAGGCCTTCCATTGTTTTCCTGTTAGCAGGAAATGTTTTTCCTGAATAATTTTCTCTTGCTGCAATCTAGGGCAGGCTGCCTTTCTGCAGAGGAATAATAAATTACTTCCTCCCTTGCTGAAGTAGCATTTTACATGTGTGAAGAGTGAATGACAGAGCCTGTAAAACTTCTTTAGACCTCCTTGGTTGTGGACACCAGTCTAAAGAATATATATCTTGATCATTGGAAGCACTGAATAGAGTTAGTTACTATTATTTCTATTGTCTTTTGATTTCACACCCTGTCCAGCAGCCTGGAGAGCACAGAGCTCTGGTCCAGAGCTTACAGGTAAGGAAATACCTGCTACTATTCCTTACCTTTCTGTCAGCAACATAAGAGATTTCTTCATTCCCCAGCTCCAGGTGCCTTTGTAGAAACCTGCCAGGGGAAAATGCCTATTGATTTGGTCTTGCTTTGGTAGAAAATGATCCTGCACCACTTCAACAAATTGCGTGGGAGAAAGTTCCATGTCTGACAGGCCATTTCTGCAAGCAAAGTGGGATATAGGAAAAGAAATTATTTCTCCTCCTCCTGGCTGTTTACACGAACACCCACAGAGGGAGGGTGAGGGGTTTTCTGTCTGTCCTGAACAAGTCACCAAACATCCTGTTAGCTCATGTGCCCACATGGCAGTACCAGCTGAGAGCTTACACCCTGGATAAGCTATAGAGATAATTTCCTTCTCCAGGTAATCCCAGAACATCTCCTTCAAGGCTCTGGTTCACAAAGGCTGCCAGGCATGAGGGGAATATTACCCTTGCTAAAGATATGCAAGAACACATTCACAGCCTTAAAGAACTGAGAGCTTTGGCTGTGTTTAGACAGATTGCCTATGAACAGCAGGAAATACAGGCTGTTCCACCAGACCCAGCAGCAATCACTGTGAGGGAGCAAAACAGCCAAGCACGGGAGCCACGGTGCTGTGGGACTTCTCCAGACTGTGCACGGTGTCCTGGGCTGTGCCAGCAATCACCAGCTCTGAAGGGGAGCTCTCAGGTGCCCATTTCTGGCCTCCTGGAAGCCCAGCTGGAAGAGCAAGGCTTGTCCCCCAGAGGGAAGCTCTGATGGAAATAGGCCCCTGGGGCTGGGCTGATCTGTTGTCTGTCTGATGCCAAGGGCAGCTCCAGCATCTCCTCACCTTCTTCACAGGACAAGGGTCCTACTTCAAAGTGTGTCCCAGCCTCAGGCACAGTGTGCTGGGGGCTGTTCAGAGTGTCAGGCTCTGCTGTGGAAACGGAAATGATGATTTGGGCCCGTGGAGGGCAACCTGATGGGAGCCAGTGGAATCAGTGGGCCCCAGCTCCAGGCAGCAAACTCTCCACAGAGCCCAGGAGCAGCACCAGTCTCTGTGTGCCACAGTGGGAGGCTGAGGAGGAGTTTGCTGAGGATCAGGACTAAATCACTGCCAGCCTGGTTGGTCTGGAGTGGAGGTCGTGGCAAATCAAATGCTAAACAGATTTGTGAACCCATGTCCCTCAGCAGGCTGTGAAGGACAGAACTAAGCTGGGATGTCCCCAGCAGCAGAGTCCCAACGCTGTCTTGCCCCACAGCAGTTTGCACCTGCTCAGGTAATTTGCACATTCTGCAGCCTGATGGCCCATAAAGGATGAGAGTTGTGTGGGGTTTATCATTGTCCTGCCTAACACGCTGGAAAATGTTATCCAATAAATTCCGTCTCCCGCAGGAACACCTGCTGTTCCTCAGGACCAGAGCTGTGGTGGCCCAGCTCCTGCAGAAGCTGCCCTGGCTCCTCACTGATCTGTCCTTGGTGTTGAAGATTCCCTAAAACCTGGTGATTTGTGACAGCAGTGAGCTGCTCACAAAGTTGTTTCAGGTATTTATTATTGTCCTTGTGCTGAGGGTTGCTGGAGTCTGTAGTGCAGGACACAGTTTGCACTGTGAGGTGCTGGGGACAGTGGCTTGTAATTCTTGCTTTAAAGCTGCTGAGCAGCTGTTCTGCTTCACTGTCTGAATCAACCTCTTTTTTTTCCAGCAGCTCACTGGTTATCCTTTTCTAGTTTGCCTCTTGGAATCCTCAGGTGTCTGTAGCAGTTGCCCAGAAGACCTTGCAACAGGTAGACAAGGGCCAGTGTTCATGCTCTGCTGCAGTTGTTGGGAATGATATAACTTTCCTGACTAAGTTTTAATTAGTTGTTTTAATTAATTGTAAGCAATGCCCACTTTTACCTTTTTTTAGTAAAGTTTCTTCACAGGTTCTTCTTGTTACTATGATCACTAAATCACCAAAACCCCAAATTGCTAAAACTAACACTGACCAGCTTCAATAAACAGAGGCAAAGGATGTTGAAGCTTGGACATCTGGGATCTTAAATTTATGGCCTTTCAAGGACTTTGGAGTAACCAGAAGATACAGAGGAGTTTAAGGCATGGAAAGCTCTCCCCATTTGAGGAAAGAGATAATAAAAGGACTAAAGGATGTGGACCAAATTAACATGAAGAGTGAGAGATCAATAACCAATAGAGGATAGACTGCTATTTAACAAAGAGAATTATGTAACTTGGAACCAATGAACATTGATTTCTTTGTTTGCTAAAAATAAGTGACCAAGTTTTGTATCAGGGTCTGTCTGGAGGTTGGAGCTTTGTCAGCCACACACACAAACCCTGGACAGGAATAAATTCCTGATTTACTGACACTAAAAAGGCAGTTTTAGAGGAGTTTATTTATCCCAAGGATTTGGGTAACACAGAGACAGCTGGGATGGGGGCTGGATGCTGCCTGTGCACCTGGGACTGCCAGGGAGGCTCAGAAAATCTGCTGGTAACCACAGGATCTTTGTGGCTTCCCTGCTGGGTGGGGACAGGGCCCAGCCTGCCCCGTGCTCAAGAACAAGTGAATTTCCAGAGGTGAAAGTGAGGCAGGGGAAGCAGAATTGCTTTGGGGGCTGTGAGATTGGCTGTGGGGTGGAGAAGAACCACGGCAACCGGGCTGAGTCTGGGAATTTTGGTTGGAACTGAAGGCTGGGCCAGGGAAGGGTGAGATCCTGGGAAGGGTAAGATCCTGGGAAAGGTGAGATCCAGGGAAGGGTGAGATCCAGGAAAGGTGAGATCCTGGGAAGGGTGAGATCCTGGGAAGGGTGAGATCCAGGGAAGGATGAGATCCAGGGAAGGGTGAGATCCTAGGAAGGGTGAGATCCTGGGAAGGGTGAGATCCAGGGAAGGATGAGATCCAGGGAAGGGTGAGATCCTAGGAAGGGTGAGATCCTGGGAAGGATGAGATCCTGGGAAGGGCCAGCATCCCTGTCCAGGGAGCCTGGGAGCACAGAAGGAGCTCAAAGTGCAAACCGGCGGCGCAGCCTTTGGGCGGTGCCTGGCAGGGCTCGCGGGGCACTGGGACCTTGGTGGGTGGCTCTGCTGGGAGCTGCAGAGCTCCGTGTGAGGAACACGCTGCCCCAGTGCCCCCGGTGGGTGTCACCTGCACGTGTGGCACGGCTCTGCAGGGCCGGGAGGGCAGAGCTCAGCCATGCAGCACTGCCTGCAGCAGTGCTGGCTCAGCTCTCAGCTCCGTCCCTCTGCTGCTGGTCTCTGGTGGAAGTGACTCAAGAGAAATCAATCAGACAAACTTGCACAAATACTTAATGGGTTATTTATTTACCTGTGCCTTCAGTTATACCCTCTGATGCTTTGAGTGTTTATTGTCCTGGTTCAGCAAAACTTTCTCCCTTTCTAAAGCCAAAACAACCCGAGGAAGACGCCTGGCACTTCTGCAGGGGTCTGAGCCTCCCCTTGTGCAAGGCTTAAAGCTCTGGCTGTGGATTTCTCTTCAGGGCTGTCACCAAAGTGCTTCAAGGACACTGAGCTGGGCTGGGGAGCCCTCAGGGCTTAGGAGGAGTGAGCAGAGGATTTAAGACAGAAGCTGGGAGCCGGTGCCAGCCTGCAGAGTGACACCCTGCTCTGTCCCTGCTGGTTGCTATGGCATTTTCATTTCTGCTTCTTTGCAAGGGGGATTTGTGTTTTTTCCCTGGTTACTGAGCAAACCTCGGCAGTATGGAGGACTAATTTTACTAATGTAAAAACAGTGGTATGGGAAAAAATTAAGTTGTTTAATTTTCAGACAAGTCTGAGCATCAGCAGTAGAGAATCACAGAATGGCTTGGATTGGAAGGGACCTTAAAGATCATCCCATTCCAACCCCCTCACATGGGCAAGGACATGCAACTCTAATTGCCAGAACTCTGCAAGAGACACTGAGATATTCAAAATCTCTTGCTAAAGATTTCTCCTGTGAAAAATCTGGGGACTTTGGGCCATGGACGACCCAGTAAATGACTTGGTCTTTCAGGACACGGAACCTCATGACTGCAGGTTATTTGATGCAACATTTCAAGCCTGTATTCTGCCACAGAAGGATCCCCCATGTTCCACTAGCCTCTTTTATGCTAGAAATTCTGTGCAAATTACTGTAATTAGAATTAAATTACCCCTGAAGTATACCCAGTGAAATTTATACATGGCACTTTTTTCCAGTTGAATACAGAAATGGAAGGATGATATAAACCCTCATGTCCAGGTGTTTGAAGGTGATGATCCACCTAAATCAAGCCACTTCAGCCTTGAAATCCAGACAACTCAATCATACAAATACACTTCATTCAAAAGTTCTAGGATATTGATGCAGCAGTATTTGACTTCTGAGGAGGTGGAAAATCTATGAGCATTTTGGGAGGATTTTTTGGTCCGTCACACGCATTCTGATGGCCTTTGGACAGGACAGAAAGGAGAGAAGTGATTTACCTCAAACCTTGGGCTGGTGCCTCTGGATATGCCTCCTTCAGGAGGGCACCTCTCTCCACAGCCAGGTCTGCATGGAAGGGTTTGGGCAGAACCCCTCAAGTCTGGAGTGTGAATCACAGAATCATTAAATAGAATCCTGGAATACCCTGAGTGAGAAGGGACCCACAGGAATCACAGAGCCCAACCTCTGGCCCTGCACAGACCCCAAAAATCCCACCCTGTGCATCCCTGGGAGGGTCACACAGAGCAGCCTGTGCTGGATGGAGCAGCTCTTTGGACAGGGGAGGGAGTGCCAGGACACAGGGAATGGCTTCCACTGACAGAGGGCAGGGCTGGGTGGGATATTGGGCAGGAATTGTTCCCTGGGAGGGTGGGCAGGCCCTGGCACAGGGTGCCCAGAGCAGCTGTGGCTGCCCCTGGATCCCTGGCAGTGCCCAAGGCCAGGCTGGACAGGGCTGGGAGCAGCCTGGGACAGTGGGAGGTGTCCCTGCCATGGCAGGGGTGGCACTGGATAAGTTTTAAAGTCCCTTTTAACCCAAACCAATCCAGGATTCTATGATCTAAAAACCCTGTATCAAGCCATTTTGGATTGCTTGGTTACAGAATACAGCACAGCAGCATTGATCCAGAAAAACACATTTCTTGCACCTTGCTGCAGCAAATCCTCCATCCCATTTTAAGCCCCCCATGCTGTGCTGTTGGCCAGCTCAGCAGTGAGAAAGAGCTACAATAAAAGGCAATTCTGCTCCCAGGGAATCTTTTCATACACGGTGGAGTCTGAAATTCTTACACTGCTTCCCCTGCTGTGCCTTTTACCAGAGAGATTCCCACTTTCCAGAAAAATCTGTGTGACACCTTCTAAGTAATGTATTCACTGAATTAAATCAAACAGCCAGCTAGGGAAATTTCAGATAAATTAAGAAGAAAAAAGCAAAGAGAAATAAATTAAGCACATACATGCACACAACTGCAAGCCTGAGAGTTCTCTTCCAGCAGCCTCTCCTGTTCACTGATACACAATATTTTGTTCATGGATACTTTTCATACCTGCAGAATTAAAATACATAGGGAATATAAATAAAAACGTATTTTTATACAACAAATATAAAGGTATGTTTTATCTTACGAGATTAAAATTACTCCAGAACTGGTCTATCCTCTCCCCAAAATTATATAAACTTTCATGGCATTACAGAGTCATGTGATAAAGTAGTACAAGAGGGAGTGCTAAAATTAGGAAGGGGAATGGCTCTATCTGCAGCTTTCCTTGGGACTGGCCTAAGTGAAAAGTGATCACTGATGAAGCCTGTGCCAGTGTCAGCAAGGAAAAAGCTCCCTCAGGGTGGGAATTCTGTCTGCTCTGCTGTCCCACAGGGGGCAAAGCTTAGCACAAAGCCATGGAATAATTCATTAGCTCTCACCAAGAATGCAGGAGTTAAAAGGAAATTCTTGTGTCACTTTATATTCCAGCCCACAGGAATTCCAAACCTTACAGTGAGAGAGTGGGTTTAATTTATTGTCTTTTAGTGAAAATCCGATCACGTGTTTCATATTTCATTCCAAAAATGCGTGAGGTCCAACACTCCTTGGACAGGTGGTGTAGGTAAAATCCCAACACTCTCTGTGTCCTTACATGCTGACTGATCATAGAACCATTAAGGTTGGAAAAGACCTCCAAGATCACTGAGTTCAACCTTAAATTTCAGCTTCTCTGCAGCTCTCATGCACTCCTTCCAGAAGCTGCAGCTCCAACTGTTCTGCAAACACGGATCTCTCTGCCTGGGCTGGAGACACCTCCCTGTCCAAACACCACATTCCCTACCCTGCACCCACAGGAGGAGATCCTGCTGCGTTTCCTTCCCTTGGGAGGCACTTTTTGTGGAATTGAGAGCCCCTCTAAGCCTGTGCTTTCTTGTTTAAAAATGGAGTCCGAGGGAATGATTTTCAAAAGGGGGAAACTGAGTTTTGTGATTCCCGAAAATCTGAGTCACTGCTTCCCACTGCCAGTTACCACTTTAGGAGCTCAGTCTGGCAACTGTGTCCCAGTGGGCAGAGGAAGTGGGAAATATTTGGGCATTGTCCAAGAGGAGAAGTTCTCCACAAACACTTCTTGCTGTTCCAGTGGTGGACGGGAATGCAGTGTGTGTTGTCCAGGGTTTTGGGACCTGGACAGACTGGAAGTGCTCAGTAGTGCCTGGGCTGAACGTGGTTTTGCTGCCAATGCCATTAACTCCTGATTTAATGCAGAGTTCTGCCATCCCTGTCCTGTCCTAAATGAAGCTGCAAAGTGCAGCTTCCCTGCTGAGCAGCTGTCTCTTCGCAGTGCAACAGGAGCAGGGAGTGCCTGATGCTTTCAGCACCTCCAGGACTTTTCAGCTTTCAGATTTACCTGAAAAAAGCTGAGCTGATAAAGATTCAGACCAGGCTGGAAGGCTGGAAAGGAAGAGGAGCCATGTTCCCACAGAGGAGATCCCGGTGTGTGTCTGGACTGAAGCTCATGGTGCTGTCTGGGCTCCCCAAGCTCCCTCAGCACAGATTTCTCCTTAGAGGGGAGATGAGTGCTGGCAATGAACACCAGTCTGTGGTGCCTCTCTGCAGAATGTTGCCTGCTCCTGGCTTTAAGGAAAGCCTGGGAAAATATCAGCTAGTTTGACAGGAAATGGTTGACTGGAACTTCACTGCATCCTGGCAGGATCCATCTCTATTTGAAGAGGACAGATATCTCTATAGCAACCAGTGTTTGTCACTTGGGCAGAATCCCCAGGAGCTCTTTCTAAGGCGCTGGGTGTGTTCCCTGTCAGGTGCTGGACACCTGAGGTCCTTTTGTTCACCACCCCTGACTATTTTAGAAGTGATTGTCTCAGTATTTTGATGGTTCAGGCCCTCTCAGCCATTTAAAGCAGGTTCCTTAACAGCCAGGCAGTCCCTGTGTGCCTGTGCCCTGCCCCTGCCTCCTGGCAAGCAGGGCAAGAGTGAATTTACTAACAGGTGTTTACACTATGCACAATTATGGCACCATTTGGAGTGGGGAACCACCCCCAAAAGAGCAGCACATGGGGGAAGATGGAAAAGGAAAATGTAATCACTTACAAATAGCCCAGCAAGGCAGAAAACAGAAGGAGAGGAGAAAATCCCCTTCCTGAGGGATACTACAGCTGACAGCAGAATTCCAGAGGCTGGAGCTGGTTGGCTGCTGCTCCTGGTTTTGTCATGAAGGGCAGGATAACATCCATGGCCCAGGTGCACATCCCTGGCTGGGGGATCCGTGGCTGCAGCAGCGCTCACCCCCAGGGTCAGTCCTGAGCTCAGGAAACTGCAGCTGTCAGCGGGGAACAGGGAGGGAAAAACCCTCTGCCCAAATGCCCTTGGAATGCAGAGGCAGAGAAGGTGCAGCCCCTCAGCAGAAGCAGAACAGGTGTCACTCTTAAGGCTGCTCTGTTTTCCAGCATTCCCAGCTCGCTGCTGTTTCACTTTGCTCCAGCCTGTGTCCCTGTGGCTGTTCAGGATAGCTCTTCCCATAAGGAATGCTGCTTTCCCCACATCCTGGGCAAACAGGGATGGTGCTCTGCCAGCCCAGCAGATCCTCTCACTCAGGGCCACTTTCTGCCTCTCACAGCAGCCCATAATCTATAATTTCTGCGGATTTTTGCCTTTTCCAGGAAACTGAACTGAGCATGTCAGACAGAGCCAGTATCAGCCAGAGCAGCTGCTGTGCTTTTCCCAGTTCTCTCATGAAATGAGATTTAAGAGGCTGGTGTCTATTCCTGCCTGTATCCCTCTTGCATGCAGAGGAATAATTAATGAAAAAATAGTAATCTGCATTTATCGGCTCCTTTTGCAGACAATACTTGATTAATCTCCACAGTCATCTACCCAAATAAGAGGAGATTAACCGACATCCTAATCTGTCATAAATCAAACAGGCAGGGAGCCTTACCTCGAGAGACAGACAAACAGCACAGAGCCTACATTAGGGTTTAGCCTACATTATTCTAAATCTAATTTAAGCCAACACCAGGACTCTGAAGTCATGGATTTTTAGGCTGCATTTCAAGGCATGGCAATCTGGGATGTGCTCCCTGCTTCTCCCCCTGCATCTCCCTGCCATTGTCACTGATCGCAGCGGTTCTTGTCACACACAAAGAAAATCAGCTTCTCTCACCGGTTCAGGCAGCTGCGGGCAGTGGCACCAGAGGTGCCCCAGGCTACAGAGCTTTTTTTGGAGTGCCAGGACCTGACAGCTCCATTGAGGAGCACCGGGGGCCGGATAATTGGGAAGCAGCAGTTTGCTTTCTGCAGGAATGGCGAGTCTGTGGTACGGGTTTGCGGGGAGCTCGATGTAATTTGCAAATCAAAACCAAACAAAGTCAGCCAACGAAATCTTTTCCGGGGACAATTTGGATTTCCTCAGGCTATAAAAATGTTGAAGCCTCTAAACATCTCAGACCTGTTTTCCTGCATTCCTGGGCTATAGCCTACCTGTACCCTAAGGCTAAGATGGAATCACTGTCTCACACCGATCCCTCCTGACATTCACAAGCTCTTTAAAAAAATTCCCACCTCAAATTCGCTTTTAGCAAGTAAAGGAAGCAGATAAGGAAATATAAATGGCACTTTTTCTAAGGATAATGTGTGAAAGATGCAAATGCACAAGTGTGAAAGAGAGACCAGACTCCAAGGTATTCATTGACTGTTGATCTTAGCACTCTCAACATCTTTTTGTCACAGATGTCATCACAGAGGTGAAGTGAGTAGCAACTGTGACTCAGGATGGCAGCGTGGGCTCTGGCATGACAGGGAACCGATTTCTCACTCTCTGCCTGTTCTCTGAGCCATCAGCCCCCAACAGCTTGTTCACAGACTGCTGCGTTCCGAGCAGGATTAAATTCTTAGCTGGGAGGTAATTTTGTGGGTGTTTACCAAGTCATGTTGATGTCTGATGAAATTCGAACCCCTCTAATTGGCATTTCTTTGTGGTGGATGGGCTGGATGAACCAGATACCTTGGGGCCAATACTAAGAGCATCCTAAAGAGGAAAGTATCAATCCACTGTGCAGAGTATTTGGCACCAACAGCATCATTTCTCTGTTGTGAGTGGTTTGCCTTCCATCTTCCTGGATGGAAGCAGCTCACACTAAATCCAAACTACCTTTGAAACCTTTCTGGAAAGTCTTGTATAGATGTATATTCTGATTACTCTTTATTTGAGCAAAGAATTAAAATGTCTCGAGAGAAAAATCTTTGCTGCAGCAAAAATCCTGGGTATCTAAGGCCACAGGAAATGCCATTTTATCCCAGCCTTACCTTCCTTATCCTCCTCACAGGAGCCAGTTACATCCTCTAAAGAACAGCACAAGAACCATAAAACAGAATCACAGCTAAGGGCCAGATAAAGCTGTGCTACTCTGAAATATATAAAGCTCTAACTTTTAATGCTTTTGTGTGCCCTTAAAGCACCATGAACAGGCTGCAGGAAGGAGCAGGCATTTGGCAGCTGATCACCTGGCAAATGTTAAAAGGAACAACTTCTGAACAGCTCAGGAGACGGCCAAGGTAACATCCATCTTTATCCTCTGGGTCTTTCTGCTTTGCTGGGTTATATAATTTGTTTATTCTTTGGACAAAGTGTGCAACAATGTAAATATTGGCATCCATAACAAAAGGAGAAGTGGAAACTGAGAACACTGGTTGCTCTGGCTTGGTGCTCTTGCACTGGCTTTGCCCTTCCTTACACAAATTGAAATTCTTCCCTTTGCCCTCCTCTTTTTGTTACTTCATTTACTGTGAAGAATAATTAATGCTCTGTGTAAAATTATCCTCTGAGTTTGTTTGTTGTTGTTGTTTTTTTTTAAATTACAAATACATAAGGCCTGTAGAACTTTGCCTATCTGTGGAGCTGATCTGCCACGATGGAAAAGCTGCAGGCCCCAGGTTTGGCTCTGCAACAGGAAAGGGAAACCTGTCAATCCACATGAAATGCTGAAACAGCAACTGAAACATTTGCTTTTCCCAGCAGGCACCCAGGGCCTCTTTGAGGATTAAACCTACTGCTAAATTTAGCCTGGTCTCACTGGAGTCAGTATCAGAAGTTATCAGATCAGGACATCTCTGGAGGGAATGACGTCTGTCCCGTGGAAGTCTGAGCCCCTGAGCCCTGGCAGGCTCCTGTCCTGCCCTGGGCTGCAGCAGGGTTGGGAGCTGGGAATATTTCTGTGGAGCCTGAGACTCCAGAGACATCGTGGGATTCTTCAGAGGACGTGAAAAACCTGCTCTCATCAGCCTGTTCACTTAAAGGTCCTGAGCAAAATAACCCTGAACTGGATGTCAGAGGGCAGGAAATGGTTAAACCACCCGAAACATTGTGATCCGTTATTTTCTGAGTTGTTTTTTTAGTGTAAGACTGTCACTGACCTTTTCCATTGGTGGATCATAGCACTGGAAATTCCCTTTTCCAGTGCAATTTACACTCTCAGCTGCTCTTAATTAAGGAGTGTTTATAAACATTTTAAGAGTTAAATCTGGGAGGGAGACAAGAGAAACCCTTCAAAATATAAACAGGCTTTGCAGATTCTTGTTTGGGTCGATTGGCTGTGTCAGGCTTTCCTCATCAATTCCACCTCTGGGCTGTGGAAACAAATCACTCCATCCCTTTGGGAAACACCCCACTCCCATTTTCTTTCTGGGTGGAGCAGAGCTGAAGGGTCTGGAGAGGTCAGGTGGGGCTTCCCAGAGGTGCTGGAGCAGGCCCAGGTCCCCACAGCTGTGGTTAAAATGTGCTGCTTTTTCAAAGGCTCATTTTTGCTTCTTGGGATGAAAGACAGCAGGTTGGAATTGTACCAGGCTGCCAGTGCTGAGCCATGGAAATTCAAGACAAGTTCCATCTCTCTCACTAGGAAAGGCTTCACTAAATGGAACTTGTGACTCCTCTGTGGCTGTTGTCTTCTCAACATTAATCCCACTCCTGTTGGGTACTCTGAACGTGTTCAGAGCTTAAATCTGAACCTCCTTTGGAACATTTCTTCTCTCTGTGTTTGATTAGAAGCTGTGATTTGACTCAGTTTGATTTGATTTGATTCAGGGTCCAAAGACTCTGCACTCAGAGAGCCGAGCAGCAGCTATGGGACCATGCTAAATATCCACTCGTGCAGAGAAATTTGCTATTCTTCCAGTTTTAAATACTGATACTCCACATAAATATGCTGGAACTGTGTGCGTATGTGTGTATATTTACCAGTCCCAGGGGAATGCCTTCCTCCCTCACACAGTGACAAAAAGAAAAACAGAGACAACAGGTATAAACACCAAAGGAGTAAATTTCCTTATTTCCTTCCCTGAAATCTGAGGATGTCTGCTCTGAGAACACCACAGACACCTTTTACTCTGTTATTTCCATTTATAACTGGTCAGACACAGCTGTAGGACATAAAGTCTGATCTTCAACCAGAATCATGCTGTCCCCAGGTCCTGGTGACACTGAGCTCCTGTGTGGCTGCCTGGCACTGGGAACACAAACACAGAGATTTCCTCAGGTGCCACTGGACAATCAGAATCACTTCACAATTTTTATTTGTTGACGGCTTTTATAAAACAAAATTCCCCTTGGATCAGACATCTCATAAAACATTTATTCAGTCTTGTGCATGCTCATGACACATCAGGTTCCAGCAGAGCAGCATCAGCAGGCCCAGACAGTGAAGCTGTCAGGCAGAATTCCTGCTTTCTGCTGAAGGGGAGGGAAACTCACAAAATTAAGGCACTGTCAAACCCCAAGCCCACACAGATCATCTGACCTTCCCTACTGGCTCTCCTCTGCTTGCACACAAGGATGGTTCCTCATCTTTAATTAACCGTCAGTTGCAATTTTGGACAGGGACACACACACACACACAAACCCTCACCTCTCTTAAATCCTGTTTCCATTCCCAGCTGGAATGGAAACAGCAGCAAACCTCACTGCTAGGGATGGAAAATGCCCAGTGCTACATCCCCAGGCTCGCCACTCTCACTGTGGTGATCCCAGCCCTTGGAAGATGCCATTGGAAGAGCAAAATCAGTTGTAAGAACAGCTCTGAACTACTCTAAAAGCCAGTGTTCACTGAGCAGAACACAAATGAGCTGACAGATCCCTCTGAGCCATGCAAGGCAGATCAGATTCTTTACTCATTGGGCACAAGCTGCATTCACAGCCCAGCAGTTTGGCCTGAGGGGACCTATACAAGGTAATCAGTATTTTCAGCTGATGTGCTTTTATCAGCCCTTTAAAGTAGTATTTCATCAGCTGGTGTGAAATGCCCTGCTTCAGCCTTTCTATCTGAATTTAAGAATAAAGGAAAGGTTTCTTCCTGCACCCAGGGAGTGTTCAGGCTGTCCTGGAGCACACCAGGATCACTGCAAGCCCAAACCAGCACGTGGCTGTGGGCTCAGGGCCACAATTAGAAGTTCCAATTGCAACGTTAAAAAAAAGCCAGATTCAGGTCCATGACTTAGGTGCCCTGGAAATTATAAATAAATAGTAATAAATACTTACACTCACACACACTCTTCTTGTATCCCACAGGATTACAAACAAACCAGAGCCATGCTTCTCTCCTGGTTCAATAGGATCAGGTTTGGGGTGGGACACACTCAGTAACAACGTGCAGCAATGCCACACACAGCCCAGGATAGTGACAGTGCCAACACATGGCACTGGGAGCACTTCACAGCTTCAGAGCTCTTGCAAACACAGACTTGGTTGAGCAAATTACAATGTCCTGACCATCAGAATCAGAGGGAACTGAGGTGAACAGGGTTTGGCTCGGCCAAAGGCCATGTCCTTATTGCATCTAAAATGTCACATTACTTGGAGATATGGCAGGTGTGGGAGCAGGCTCATACCAGGCCATTTAATTTCCTCGAGTATGAAACCTGATTTCCACACTGTGTCTTAACAGTTTGTTGTTTTGGCAGACACTGAAAAGGTCAGTGTAAACTCAAAGGAACTTAAGAGTTGCAAGAGCAAAAACCATTCCCCCCATTCATAAATAAACAGAGTGAAAGATTTTACATCAATTGAAAATGCTGCATCAGATTTGCTGACAACTTGGGAACTGGCACTCGCTCACCACCCTGGCACAAACCTACAAATCCCTGAAAATCTGATCAGTATAGAGAGGCAGAGACCAAGAAGCAAGCAGCAGCACAGAGAGCAAAAATGAAATTCAGGGACCCGGCTGGCAGTGTCCTGGCTTCCACCTCTCCTCTGGAGTCTGAGAGAGAAGGACTGGAGCATAAAAGAGGTCACAGGTGGCTTTGAGATTCAGCTCTGGAAGAATTTTCTTGGCCTGTTTTCTGCACCGTTGCTTTTTTATTCAGCTTTTTTTGCCTTCCTTTTCCTCGTGCCTTCGTTCAGCTCCTCTTTGGACTTGGCAGGAGGAGGAGGAGGAGGGGGGTGGGAAACCTCGTGGTGGTCGTGGTGGTGGCTTGGGTGCCCACTGGCCACAGAGCCAAAGAGCACAGGGCAGATGAGGTTTTCCAGTGGAGCAAAAGGTGAGGCGTGGGAGTGAGTGGCCGTCATGAAAACCTGCCAGGCAACAGAGAACACTTAGAGATCCCACAGAGCAAGGAAACCCTGAGCAGTGAGCATTCTACTGACCCCAGAGAAAGTCCCTGCTGCTACATGACTCGAGGCACAAGGAGCTGCTTGTGTGATGGAGAATTCAGCATTGAATTTCCTGAGCAGATCCTGCAGCCAGTGAATCCTGTAGTGGCTCAGGAAGGTGAATATTCCCAGTTTAGATTCTGTTACTTGCTGGAACAAAGCTGCTGTAAACTTACCTTGCAGACTATCATGAACATGGTGAAAAAGAAGATGAGGTTGGCTTCAGAGATGGGGAGCCAGTGAGTCTGCTGCAGAGTGAAGAGGACTGTGCCATACAGACTGGCCTTTGTAGGGCTGGAAGAGAGAGAAAGAGGTTTTCTGGGAGGTTTGCACCCAGCCCTGACTGGTTCTTTCATTCCATTCTTCATCTGACTGGTAATTTCCAGGCTGCTGACTTACAAGGACATATGAAGAATTTCATTTGTTTCAGGCTTCCAGACCCCACGCAGCAGCTGCTCAAAGTTTGACATCAAGGCCACACCAGAACCTGGGAGACAGAGAAACCTGTCAAAGAGCTGGAGCTGCCATAGCAGAGGGCTCTGGATCCTCAAGGGGACAAAGGGTTCCTGACATCCTCCCCAAATTTAAAAGTTAGCCTAAGCCAACAGAGCAGGGCAAATGCTTCCTTGACTTTCTACCAAGTGGATCCCGAGGTTGGGAAAAGGCATCTGCCTCCTGCAGTTACTGATGCACAAGTGCCTGCTCCAAACACAACATTAAAGGAAAACTGACTGCCAGAACCCCCTGAAAAGACACAAGTGAGGTCAAAGATCACAGGAGAAAGCACAAAGAGCTCCTGACTCCAGTTCTTCAACCATCCTGCACAAACACCCGCGTGGTGGGAACCTGAGTGCCCCAGCCCACATCCCCTCCCTGCTGCTCCCCCCTGAGCTGTCCCCAGACTGTCTCAGCCCTGCCTGCAGCCTCTGGAGCATCTGAGGTGTCACCTTTGACCCATCCTGTGGCCATCATCACGAACCACCCGTGGTGGTAGAGGTGGTGGGCGTGGTGCACCCCGGCCGCGATCTTGCGCACCCGGACCACCTCCTTCATGGCCACGAAGATGAGCTTCACGGGCAGGAAGCTGACACACTTGTAGAAGAGGTTCATGGGACAGAAGAATATCAGGTACCTGCAAAAACACCACAGATTTGTTCTGATCTGGGAGAGCAGAGAGGGGTAGTGTGGCAGATTGAGTTATGGGAGGTGGGGGTGAAGGAGAAGAAAAATCTAAAAAAAAAAAATTCCTAATTTCATAGCTAATTCTAAAGGGAAACCAGCATGTAATGAAGCCTCTCTGTAGCAACAACTCAGTGAGCCCTCACTACTAATACTCCATCTTGAATAAAACCCAATAATTTAAATTCTGAATGTTTTAGAAGTTTGTGTCTTGTATGGTCCAGAAGCACCAGCTCATATAGAACAAGCTATATATACTGAAATGATATTAAATATACTGATATTAGAGACAGAGGACAGATTTCAAATACTCTTTTTTCCAGAAGACTGCTAACTTTTTCAGCTCTGAAACAAGACCCTTCTCTTTTTTTTCTCAAGCACAGAAAACTAGATGGCTGAGGGGTTTACTCCGAGACTTCTGTTTATGAAAAATTCATTCACAATGTTTCCCACCAATGCTCATTCTGCCACCCAAAAACACCTACAACAAATACACACCGGGGAAGTTAAAGGTTAATTTGTGCACGTTTCACCACCACAAGGAATAAAATGCCCCCAAACACTGAGGATGTGCCACTCCCTGCTCTGTGTGGGATCCGTGGGTGCTGCTGCTCCCGCGGTTTGGCCCTGGCTCAGCAGTGGCTGCTATGAATAGAAGTGCCCCAGCCCAGATAATCACAGCATCAGGCAACTGGTCAGGGACACTGGGAACCAGAGCCAGGAGTGCAAGGGCCTCCAAGACTGCCTCAGCCCACCTCTGCTCTGGCCAGTTAATCCCAGCGAGATCAGAGCTGTGTCCCACGGGGAGAAGATCTCCCTCCCCAGCACAGCACTGGGCACAGCTTGTGCCACAGCAGGAGGGTGCAGGGCACTCACCACACTGCCGTGGCCAGGATGACACTGGAGTTGTGGCTGAAGTAGCCAATGGGTGCCTCTCCCAGCAGCAGATCAGCGAGGATGTAGCTCCCAAAGCAGTGGAGCATAGCACAGAGCCAGGAGGCAAAAGGGCTCTTCCGGGACATCTCCACGGCTCCTGGGAAAAAAATTGGGAATCACGGAGTCACCAATGTTTGAAGGAACCCTCGAGGCCATCTAGGCCAGCCTCAGTGAGAGACTGGACCTAGAAATTAAGCAGGAACTGCAAGACCCAGTAAGAGAGAGGCTCGAGTGTTCTCCCACAAAGCAACTCAAAGAAAAGCACCTGTAAAACAAAATACAGAAGTGTGAAGCCCAAACAAGCACCAGAGATGGTCAAGAAAAGATCACAGCCTGCAGACCCCCCCGAAGGTCTCACGTGAACAGAGTCATTAGAAGTTTATGAACTGGCTGAGAGATTCTCTCCTTTATTTGCTGCTATCAGAAAGAACTTTTTTTTTCCCCCTTGAAATCAGTGTCTTTTTACAGTCTAAAAATAAAATGCATACTAGTACCATTCTCTCCACTGCTTCAACCTAGGTGCCCTCTAGAATTCATGAACAATCTGTTCAGCTCTTTCATTCATAAGATAACCTGCAAAAATAGAACAGGAATTCTTAATCTTTATTTGAGAGAAGATGTTTTCAGGTTTCTTCCCCACTCCTATACTAGTCTGAAAATACTTTGCGGTCTCCTCCCACAATCTGCTATGGCCTTTTGTAAAATTTTTGTAGCAATTTTCATCCACCTTTGTACTTTTTCAGGGAAACCTCTCAATAACATCAATTCTGTGAGGTTGTTTCATCACTTTACACTGCTCCAGAATCCTTTGTGGGGCGTTTTAGATAGAAAGAGAGAAAATACTAAAAATGTTATGTCAACATGATTATCTGGTACACCTTAAAAAGCAGTAAGTAGATCAGCATGAATCAAAGCTGTGAGAGCCCAGGCTCTTCCATCCTCAGAGACATTTGAACCAGCTGAAAACACAGCGGCAGCGAGACAGCTGCAACAGCCGAGACATGAAACTGGTTCTATAGGAATCTGAGGTTTGGCTTGAGGCTTAAATTTAGTAACACTTGTTTTTCCTTGGCTCCACGAAGCCATGCTGTCTCCAAGGAGGAAACAGGACAGTTCTGTCCTGACACTGATCCTCACCCCAGGGGCTGTGGGATGGGAGCACTGTAGGAATCTGGGGAAAAGTACACCCCGGCCTTATCCAGTCCCAAGTGGATTCCTGGCTTGCATATATTTAAGAGCTATTTTTGTGAGGGCTGCCTGTTAATTTTTTGGTTCGGGACTCCACACTGGAAGGCAGCTGGGAGTGATGAGGCTTGGAAAACCTAGCAGTTGTTTCCAGGGAGTTGAACGGGAACAGTGCGTGGATTGTAGGGCTCAGAGGTCGCACAGCACAAGGTTCGAAAATCATTCCCGAGCTCGGGGTTGGTTTTCCCTTCAGTCACTGTGCAGCTACAGTGAAACTGCTCAAAACAGAGCATGAGGAGCGCACACATCGTCAAAAACAGAGGGACAGTGGTGTTTGGGAAAGACCGAGGCACAGCCAGGCTGTGACAAGGCAGAAGGTGAAAGGCAAGGTGCAGATCTATCGATCTGTGCAAGATAAGCCCAAGAGAACAAACAAGGCAAGGTCAGTTATGGTGCCTGGGAACAGCTCAGGGCACGATCCAGAGGGTGGGAAAAAACAAGGTTTTACTTCCAGCCCTTTTGTATATAAATAGGAGGAAGGCACTGCCACGAAAATATTCAAGCCAAGGGACCGGCCAGAAACGCAACTCTGAGTCCTGGGGTGGCAGCCAAGTGACCGAACTCGACTACCTCAATGCGGCCGGAATCCAGTCTTAAATAAAATCCAAGATTATTTCTCAAAATCAGAATCGCGGGTTCGCGGGGGTTTTTCCTGCTTTCTATTCAGACACCGGCGTCGGGGCTGTGACACCGCCTGTGCCAGGCGGCCCGGGACGGGGACGGGCAGCGGCAGAACCCGGCGGTGCGGGGCGGTGCGGGGTCCGTGCCGGCACCGCAGCTCCCCCCAGGGCCCCCCGGGCCAAGGGCCGCACTCACCGGGCTCGTACTTGAGGTAGAGGACGGAGATGATGAAATAGGCGGTGTCGAACAGCGGGAACACCGGCAGCGCGGCGAAGGCGGCCGCCAGCTCCCCGAGGGGCAGCGCCTCCGCCAGATCCATCGCGGCGCCGGATCGCGGTTCTTCAGCTCCCGGGTTCTCGATTCCCTGCCCCGGCCCGGCTCCGCAGGCCCGTGCCGGGGCTGCGGGAGCTGCGGGGGATGCGGGGGATGCGGGGGATGCGGGGGATGCGGGGGATGCGGGCGGTGCGCCCGGCGCTGCC
>VXBQ01014422.1:32105-63846 GCA_013400175.1 Phainopepla nitens | reverse complement strand
GGCAGCCGAGGGCTGTTTCCCGGGAATGCCGGCTGTCCCGGGAACAGGCGCTGTCACAGCCGCCGCGGGTGTGCGCGTTCGCGGCTCTGGAGGCGCGCCCCCGCCGCAGCGTAGCGGTTTCCTGGGAAAGCTGCCTTGGTCTAAATTAAAGAGGAGAGTTGGAAACCCGCTGGGCCAGAAACGTGAATAAATAAATAATGTGTCTTTGGAGCCTCACTACGGGGGAAGAGAGATTAAAACTGCCGATAACGCATGTTTGTGAGTTCGTTCTACTTTTTTTTCCCCTGCGGTTTACAGCCCTATTAGAGCCAGAATTTTACTGAAAATATATGTGCGCGAAGAATACTGTGCCATTATTTTTATGGAAATACTGGGAAATTCTGCCTTTGAATTCAGTTATTCCTTCTATTGTGTCTTCTAAACAGTGTACTTTTAAGAAGCTTAAGTTTTTGTCAAAACAATCCAAGAAAGCTGGTTTTTTTTCAATAGATAAAAGTAACTCCAGAAAAAATGTTACAACTTTTTTTCCTGAGAAAAAAGGTTTTATAGTAATTATTTAGTCATGAGGGTTAAGTTTTAAAGCTCTCATCTGGGAAATTGATTTTGTGACCGTAAGAGCTGCTCATCTGGAAAATAGATTTTGTTTCTATTTTAGCACAGACTTTCCATTCTGAATGATTTCTAGTGTGCTTCAGCATGGAAGGGTATTAATTGAATTATGTAATTTCATTTGTTTCCCAAAATAGGGTGGGTTTTTTTTGTAAAATATTCACCTGTATTTATATCATTAATATTTATAATTATTTTTAAAATATTTTTGTGTATCTCCAAGTTTTTCCCAGTATTATGTTAGGAAACAGAAGTGAAGTTCTTGTGTATTTCTGATACACTGCTTCTCCCTCCCCTCAGATCACATTCCTTTTTACAGGGAGATACTTCTGTCGTGTGGTTTGTGTTTTGTGTGTTATTTTGTCAGAAATAGTCAAGTAATGAATATTTCTTGTCTTGAAAATTGCCAGTGTTTCTGTGCATGGTGAGCTCGAAGTAAGATTGTGGTTTGCTGTCTTAAGGTTAGTTGTTATTGTGGTATGGGTTTCACTTTTGTTGTTTAAGGAGACTTTGGTTGGGGCTTTTGTTTGGTGGTGGTGTGTTGGGGTTTTTCTTCCTCCTGTTCGTGCTTCCAGTCCTGGCAATCTCTATGCAACATCCCAGTACTTTTGGATCACACAGTTTGCATAGCCCCTACATTTTTTTTTATTGGATGTAGTTCAGCTTTCTCATTTAGCACCCAAAATCTGCTGTGTACAGATGACATTTACCTGTGTGTCTCTGCGTTGGGAAATGAGTGTTCTGTCCTGCTCTGCTGGCTCAGGCCTCAGGGATGTTGAGGTCAACTGTAGCGTTTGTGTAAATGTTTTACTAACCTGATCTCAAGTTAACTTTCAACTTCTTGAAATTCATCCTGTGTAGTTATACAAGCACGTTCCCCTGCTTGTATTGAGTAATGATAAACTCCGATTTGAATAAAACAACTGGATTGGTGATGGTGTGCCTTGATGACCTTATAGTTTGCCTGATACACGGTCCACTCCTCTTAGCTGACAGCGAGGGTGAAGAAGTGCAGGCGCAGTGGCTCCTGCCGTGGTGCTCCGAAGGTGGTTTTCCTTAGGAATCCCTGGAGTGGAGTTGCTGTTGCTTCCATCCTGCTTCAGGTGTGTGCCTAACATGTTCACGATCAATGCTGATTATTAGTGCTCCTTCTGAAAGACAGTGACTGAGCCTGCTGATGGGGAAATGCAGGCTTTGCCTTGCTGAACTGCTTGATTGCGTTAACGAGCTTGTGCTCACATTACAATTACCCCGTTTTCTCCTTTCTGTTTGTTGTTAATTTTCTCCACCCTGTAGTATTCTGATACCAGCTAGGACTTTTCAGTTGTTTGAGAGGAACTGTTTTGAAAATATCTTTCCTTCTCAATAACTTATCTCTTGTCTCTTTCTACCCTGAATTTTTTTCTTCCATGCTTTTGATTCTGTCTTTCCAAATTCTTTTTCCATTTCTGTTATGCTCTGCTGATTTCTCTCTCGTCTCTGATTTCTTACTCTCATCTGTTTTTATTCTTCTTGTGGACATTGCTTGCTAATGTGCTTAATTAAATGGAATTCACCAGTCATTGAAGGAGAGGCTCAGTGTGCGTTTTTCGTTCATAATGAGGGAGAAGAAAAAGAAAATCCCAAGGTGATTGGTTGTGAGTTTGTTGTTTTGTTGGGGTTTTATTTGACTTTAGAAGTATAAAAGGGGAAATGTAGGAAACAGAAAATGTGATATAGTGGTGGGTATTGAGAAGGGATAGAGAAGATAAGCTTTGTGAGGGAATTTCATGTGAGACTAAAGTTCTCATAGATCTGGCAAGGAAAATATGAGTTAATGATGGCAATTGCTCAGATATTTTCGGACCATCAGAGATTCTGAGGCTTACATAACTGTCACATGTGCTGTTTGTAATAGGACTCTGGAGTTTGTTCTTAAGACAGGTGCTTGGGTTGTATTTGTGATAGTTCATGAAACAAAGTCCTTACCTTGCATGAGGATAAGAACACCTCTTCAAGCCTGCTGGAGGGTGGCTCTCACTAATGCACCTTATGTTCTGTTAAAACAGCACAGCTGCTTGGATTTTCAGTGGCCCTCCTTGCTGTGATGAAGCAAACCTGGGTAATGCCAGCTGCCTCCTAGCACAAATCCATAGCTACAAAACTGCAAACGGCTTGGCTTCTCATCCAGTCTCTTCAGGAGCATGCTTTGTTACAGAACTATGTATTTACTCCTTTCCATATCAAATGTGGATACTTTAGAAATTACTACAGTTGCAGTTTATCTCAGACAGTGGCCAGGGCTGTTGTCTGCTAGTGGAATTGTGGTCAGTTCTTCTCAGAGTGTGCTCCTAAGGCAGAGAGGATCAGGAGTCTGTGCTTCTGCCTGCATCTCTCTGCATTTGTTTGGAACAGGAGGATAAACATAAAGGTCACAGCAGACAGGTGAGGTTACCCATCTACAGTGGGCTGTGCACTTTGTTGCCTCTAGACATAGCAGAATGCTGGAGTGAGTTAGAGAGATGCCTGAGGAATGTGACTTTTTTGATGAGAGTGGGTAAAAGTTAATCTCCGCTGTACCTGGGGACAAAGGTGAGGGATGGATATAATAAAAGTCTTACAAGGGCTGAATCTGGGATAAAAGGTAGTGGAGTATGAGTGAGTTCCTTGGGTGTGGATGAAAGGTATGTAGAAATAAAAGCTGTGGCAGACTCACATAGAAAGGAAAGGAGAGGGTTTAGGAATGAATACATGTAGGACAGAGAAAGCAAGTAGAGATTCCAAGAGAATGAACACGGTGAAGCTGAGCAGATTGCTAAAAGACAGTCAAATGTGAGAGCAAGCAGTGGGCAGGGGTCTTGGGCAGAGCTGATGAACAGCCATATAAAGTAGAATATTCAGTGCTGTGGGTGGATGGATGTGTTACCAAGTGTCTGGAAAGTGATAAGAAGCTGTTTGCACTTTCTGTATGCTGAGTGCTCTGTGTGTAGGTTGGTGCAGACGATACTGCATATGGTGGGACAGCTGGCCACATGCTCTTTTCTGCTGTTAAAGATGCCTATATATTCTCCTCCTTTTTACCTGAGCACCCCATGATTTCTGTGCCCTTGTCTTCTATTAGCATCTCTTAGGAAAAATACATGCAAGGGAGTAGGTGTTAAAGAGAGATGTAGTTGTATCTTGATATCCAATACTGTGTAACACAGCTTTGGGGCTTTGGCTTGGGAAACGGTTGTTAGAATCTGTGTAAGCAACTTGAGTTTTTGGGGCAACTGCTTTAGGTTTGCAAGAGTGTGTGGGTTTTACTGTGATTTTTTTTTGTTGTTGTTGTTTGTAATTCTAAGAATAAAAACCTAACCAAAAAGACAGAAGAGAAAAGTTTGAAGAAATACTGAGAGGCAGAGCTCAGGTGCACTTCAGTTCAGCCCCTCTTGTGCAGCACAGGCTTTTCTCAGAGATGGGGATGCTGCTGGAAGGATATGCCTTCATTCTCTCTGTGTGTTAATCTCTCCCAGCAGCTGTTCTTAGCCTGAGATGAAATTCTCTTTGTTTGTGACTCTGAATAACACTTGTGTTCTGCCACAGCATCTAAAGTGTGTAAATGTTAAAGTGGTTCTGCCCAGGGTTCCCCTCTGGCAGTGCTTCTTTTCAGGTAATATTTGGGCTTTTGGGAGGTTCTGGAGACTCTGTTGAAAATCTGCAAGACTAATAAGAGAAAGAAATTGTTTAAAAGTCAAAACTAGAAATACTGGAAAGCAAACTACTCCATCTCTTCTGCACTTGGGAAATGGAGAAACCTTTACTTGGCAAGAACAAATCAGTTAGATGTAGTTGTAGCATTAAATGCAATAAAACAACTCTTTTTGGATGAGGTGTTGAAAAGCACCTAAAGGGAGAATGTATGTGTACAGAATGATTTATTTATTTTCTTTTTTAACAGAGTTTTAAAGGAGAGAGCTCTTGGTAATTTCCATTCCTTCTTTCTTTTTTTTTTTTTTAACTCTTCAGGACCTTCTGCAGCTCTGTGATTGCTGATACGTGCTTGACAGCCTCAAGGGGTCCTGGCAAGATGGCATCTTCCAGACTTCCCATCCTTATAGCATTGGCATTTTCCTCTTTGCCCTTTGTTCTTTCACATTCAAACAGGGGAATGTGGTTTCAGGATTTCTTTCCACCTAACGTGTGCCCTATAAATGCCAGAGCAAACACTTTTTATGGCATCATGTTTGACGCAGGAAGCACTGGCACCCGTATTCATATTTACACCTTTGTGCAGAAGAGCCCAGGTAAGACCCCCATGTATGTTGACTTAGGTTCCAACTTCTCAAAATAATTTTGGTTTTTGCCACCTCAGCATTTGAGGGCAGCTGAAGATTTCTACAGTTTGTCCTTCAAATGCAGGTGTTTATTGTCCATTTGTCATGGTGTTTTGCTCTGTAAATACCTCTTTTGTAAGTCTTTTGAGTCTCAGAGATATAATTCTGGGTATACTGGAGAATTCTAGATTTTCAAACATTTTCATCTGTGCAGCTCTTTAAAGGGAATATCTCATTGAGGTGAAAAGATACTTATGCTGGTTTTGTCAGGCTGCACGTTACCTTAAATTTTATCAAGAGATACTTGAATTCTGCCTATGTTTGTCACATTTTGTAGCAAATTAAAATCAGTGAATTACAGAGTTATTAAGTACTGAAGGTCTGGGCCATTCCCAGGAGAATTGTGCTGAGGTGCCCCACACTCCAGTGCATCTGCTGCTCACGTGGTGCAGAGGTGCCCACTTTTGGCTGGATGTGTGATTCAGGAGGATGGGATAGCTGGGGTACAGTGAGGCAGCAGATTTGCAAGGGCTGGAGGCTGGTTGCTGGCACGTAGTGCTTCTGTGTCTTTGCATGACTTCATCCATGGTACAAGGTCCAGTTCTGTTTGGCTCAGCCTGGCTTGTAAGACTCAACACTCAGGGGTAGCTTCTACACCCAACCTGCTCTGGGAGCAGTGGTCAAACTCGTTTGGCTTCTCAGCCAAACTTGAGCACAGTCAGCTCTGTTCTGTCCGAGTTGGATGAATCACCCAAGGATAATTGGGAGTTGACCGTGTCTTAATATGCACTAGTATTTCACAATTAGCTTAAGGACAGAAAGGGAAAGAAATTTTATTATGAATAGGCAACAGTTATGCTGCATTGTTGTAACTTACTGTAGTTCACAAATGCTAAATGAACATACTTATAATTATAACATGTTATTAATAAATTTTTTGTGAACTTGGAGGGTACAAGGGCAAGTTTCTGCTAAATATGTTCCTGAAGCGAAGGAGCAAGGCTTGTTTTTGGAGGAGAATAATCTTGTTTGCAAGGAGAATCAAGATAGTCACTTTACAGGAGTTGAGGGCAACCTTTTGATAATTAATGAATAAGAGTTGAGTTGTTGACTGTATCATGTAATGTTTTCTTTGTGCAGAAAAGCTTCCAGAGGTGGAAGGGGAAATCTTTGAGTCTGTGAAGCCAGGTCTATCTGCATATGCTGATCAGCCTGAAAAGGTAGGACTGTCCTTCATCCCCTGGGAGCTGGTTGTGCTTCTGTTACATCATTTAGATTCTGCCAAGCAGTTCAAGTATTACTAATTGCAAAAAGTCAAGAAGAAATTTATAAGTTCTGCTGCTGTCTCTCTAAACCTGTTCCTCTACTTTTGTGAGTTAAGTTCTATATGGTGTAATAGGAGCTGGTGTTTTGCATATGTCATCAGTGGAAAAGTGGCTTAATTAATTGCTTAAGTGTTTATATAACTAGATTGTATGCCTTTGAGAATTTCAAAGACAAAGTGATTTTTGTCTCTAGCAGCTTCCATATTCAGTGTTTATTTCCCCTACAGTATCCCAAATACAATTAAATGCTACTCTGTCTCATTTACGAATTATTTTCTCAGTTCTGAAGTAAGCTGCCATTTCCCATACCCCCTGTACTGACAGGAAGCTCTTTCACAAACTAAAGGAGGTGCCAGAGAAATGATAGATTAGATACACTATCTTGTGTGCTTTAGCAGCCTTGAAGTTGGGGGCTAGCATTATGGGGGTATCAGGTTTCTTATTTTGCTCAGTTGGATTCCATGCTACAGGAATTTGAGTGTGACACTTTATGAAAGAGTAAATGGATTTGGGATTTTTTTTTAAAACTTTTATAAGATCACCTACGATTCCAGTAAATCTTGTATGTTGGGTAGCAGAGGAGAACTCGCCCCAAAAGAAATTTCTAGGCATTTCACAGGAGAATGCTTATTGCTAATGCCAAACTGTGATTGTTAGAGCAGTGGAAATAATTGAGAGCCAGCAGTGATGTCTGTACCTTGTGTGGTAACCATTGCACAACTGGCATTTTAATTACAGTATTTGCTATGGACACTCTTGGAATTCTTATGTTGCATTTAATGAAATCTACAGATATTTCCCCTTGCTTTGGTAGCCTCAGTCAGTAATTGCACCATTTAGTTTCATCATACTGCAAGATGTTTAGGTTTGTCAAGTAATCAGTTTCCTCACTTCCTTCCATCCTTTCAAAGAAATACCTTCCACAAACAATGATATTTATCTTCCCTAAAATATATTTATGAATACAGCTTTCTTTCCAATGCAGACATTCTGTTTACTGTTCTAATGAGATGTCTGGCATGGTTTTTTGTGCTTAACTTGGGTGTGGGTATCTTCTGCTATTGAATACTGCTCTCACAAGTTTTGAGGGGAAACTGAGAGGCCTATTCTCTGATGGCCTGTAGGAGGAAGACATATGAGAAACATATTTTTTTCTTTTAGGGTGCTGAAAGTGTCAAAACACTGCTGGACATGGCCATAGATGCTGTGCCACCTCATCTCTGGAAAAAGACCCCAGTAGTGTTAAAAGCCACGGCTGGACTTCGCTTGCTGTCAGAGGAGAAAGCTCAGGCTCTGCTTTCAGAGGTAGTGCCAAGTTGGTTTGGATGCACTAGTATTGATCTCCCTGTTTCATCTTGCTGGTTTGTTTGGTTTTTTTCCATGCAGTTCTCTATTCTGTTGAGCATAAGAGAATTTCATCTATGAAAAGAGACTATAATCACACTATAGCATGAAACTTGCAGAATATCTTGTCTGGTCCTGCAATCCTCTGTCTTACTGTGGTGGAAGGCATGGAGAGAGACCTACGATAGTTTTTTTTGTTTCTTTCCTAGCCCCTGCTCCACACACTTGTCTTATTTTCTACTGCTGTGTAAAACAAAACTTTGTCACCCTCAGAGCAGAACAAGGCTCTGAAGACCAAGAAATGTAATCACTATTTCTTTCCTCAGGTGAAAGAACTCTTTGAGGAATCACCATTCCTTGTTCCAGAGGACAGTGTTGGCATCATGGATGGATCTCATGAAGGTATGTTTTAGGAAGGGTAAAAAGTAAAAGCAAAGAGAGATATATCTTACAAACATGAGAGGGAAAGAAATGGTCCCTAAACTAAGGAAAAAAATTAAAGGTTTTTGGCCCTGTTTGAAACAATGCAATCCTGCCTTTCTGAGGTGGTGTTCATTACTTGGTCACCTGTTAGGCTACAAGTGCAGATACACCAAGAGATTTCACAAGTTTCAGAACAAAACTTGGTCTCAACAATAAGTATTGTCTGATGCAGGCTGACCAGCTGAAGCCTGTTCTTGGGAACTGGTGCAAAAGGGATGATGTCCACCTCTGAAAGGCTACATGACAATATATAGCAAGCTGGGAAGCTTATGGAAAGTGCCTTGTAAATTCTGCAATATTAGCATTAAAAATAACCTATTATGATCAGCTGATCAATTTTCAATCTAAAATTGGGAGGATTGTGAATATTAGAGGAGAATGAAGGATAATTGGCAAGTATTAAAAATAGATAACTAAATAATAAAATAATAAGTTAAAAAAGTTCTGTTGGGAAAAATACAGCTAGTAGAGTAGTGAGGAAGTACTGTAAGATATAAGAAAAGGTGAAATATGTTGTAGGTTTGGAGTGAACCATGATTCTGCAGTGCAGAAAAAACCCACTGTAACATTGTGGCTACATATACAGATATACTACCTTGGAGAATGGGCCAGTAATAATCATCTGTATGGATGCCTGATGAAAAGAGCCATCCTGTCATGTTATGTTCAGTTCAGAACACTTCCTTATGGCAAATAAATCGCCACTTTGGAAGGTGTTGAAGAAAAGCAAGAAGAATTATCACAGTGCTTAAATAACTGATAAATGGAGGAAGATTAAACAACAAAATCTTCCCACATGGGCCAAGAGAAAAGGAGAAGTATCATAAAGTCTTCAAGTGTTTGATAAGTATGGTGCAGTTGCATAGTTTGTCACTCTGGATTAATGGGTGAACTGTACAGTAGGGAGAACTGTTGTATTGACAGGGGGCAGGACCAATGAGGCATAAGAGAGGAGCACAGGGTAGCCTGCCAAGTTTATTTAAAATCCCTACCTCTTCTGCTGTCACATGTTTGCCTGTGTTTGGGTGAGAATCATGCCAGTGTCAAGTAAGCCACTGGAGTCAGAAGAGTTGTTTGTGTTTTACTGCTTGCTGCTCTGTCTGTAGTGTAATTATAGAAACCTCAAGATTACAGCAGAGTGGTGTGAATGCAGTTCTCAGATTAGGAATTGAAATGCTGGACTGCAAAAACGGGCCCAAGGAAACTTGTGCATTGTGTCAGCTCATTACTTCTTTGTATGTTGCTTGGATAATAGATATGATTTGTTTATGCTGTGCTTGCATGGATATTACAAAGTCCTTCCTATATCAGCTCAAGAGACTTGTGTGAATCAATAATGAATCAAATAATTTAATGATGAGTTTGAATTAATCTCTGAAGTCTGGGGTGGTTAGGTTAAGTTAGTAATGACTTCCAGGTAAATAAATAACATGTGGAGGGCTGGTAACAGTGGGCAGATGATTGTGGAAGTATTCAGTGGTGACTTTTTTTTTTCTTTTTTTCACTCTCTGCAGGAATTTTAGCCTGGATCACTGTGAACTTTTTGACAGGTAGTTAATTCTGTATAACTACTCTCTAAACTTGAACTTGAGTGTCTTCTGTGGAGGTGATCACCCTAAGTTCCTCTGCCTTGGCCATGCTTTTCCTCCCTGCTCTGTCACCAGTGCTAAAGCAGTGGATTCTCTCAGGCAGACTGTGTTCCAGAGTCTGTAGTAAGAAGGAGACATCCTAACCTCAAAGGTGCCAGAATTTACTTAGTTCTTGGAGGCACTGGCTAGCTGGTTTCCCTCAGGTGCTTTGGGGAGTGGCACTGCTAATGAGTGGAAAACGAGCCCTTGCAGTGTTCTCCATCCCAATGTGAGCTGTGCAGCTACAGTGGTGTTGCAGGGCATGGTGCCTTAGCACTACTGGCTCTAAAAGCTTCTGGGAGGGCAATTTAGTGAAAAGAAAATCAGTACTCTAGTAGATAGATGAACAAGCAAAAAAGCTGCTCTAGGTGAAGAGAAGTTGTAATAGCTGTTCTGGCTCTTACTGCCCTTCCTTCCCCTACTGCTTTTGACCTGCTAGGTGGTGGTTACAAAATTTGTCTACTCTCCCTGACAATCTTCTGCAGGAGATACTTTGTCTCTTACTTTCAGCTTGTACTGGATACCTAGAGATTTATCTGCTTTTGTCTCTTTGGAGGAGAGAGTGGAATCGAGGAAGAAAGTCTGTGAATCTTTCCATAATACCTTCTGTTTGCCTGCCTGCTCTCTCTGATGATTTTTCTTTGAAGGGCAGCTCAGCCCTCCTTGTATTGCTGTGATACTGTGATCATCTGGTGGCTGCCTGAACATCCACACAGTGTCTGCATTTTAGCATTTGTGCACTTGGGGCTGTTCTGAGCATGGTGTTGTTTGCAGGGCAGCTGTCTGGCCAGAACCAGCAAACTGTTGGGATTCTGGACTTGGGAGGAGCCTCAACCCAAATCACATTCCTGCCACGGTTTGAGGTGAGGAGTGGTTAAAAGTGCGCGGGCTGGGACTGCAAGGCCAGTGCAGAGACCTGAGCACTGCTGCACTCTCTCACAGCACTTTGTCAGCTGTGGCACAAGCAGGACATCTGTGGTTTACAGAACATCTGTGTTTCTGTTCCCTTTGAGATCAGCAGTTGGCTGATAGGAGCTTGCAAACAAAGAGGCCTGAGTAACGAGAAAATAAAAAGAAAGCAAATGAGTAAAACCAAAAAGAAACAGCTTTTGTTTTCTAGACTCAGGCTGGGAAAGCCTCGTTAATATTGATATTGCTGTGTATTCAACAAATGTAGAACATTTCTAGGTAGTATTCTTGAATATTAGAAGAAATGTTGGGGCTGGTCTATCTTTTTTTTCCCCTATTCCAGTCTGATAACAGATCTTCACTAAGTTTTGGAGAGGAGGAGTGTTGTATAGGGTAGAGGTCTTTAATAGCAGCACAATCAGTTCTCTGTTTTCTTATCAATTTCCTCTCATTCCATTTGAGCATTCTGCTCTCTGTCCCTCAGACACCTGTGCTGGATTTCTTAGTAGTTCTATAGCTCTTTAGAAACAGTTTGAACTAGGACCCACGTCTGCAGTTTGCATGAGAAAACTACATGAGTAATGGAAAGGCACTATAGCATTCTGTACCTTCATACTGTGATGATATGTCACTCTTTCTGAAGGAGTAATTTCTTTAACATTTTTTGTTTACAGAACTTGAGATTCTGAAAGGATGTTTGGTGAACACGAAACTCATGGCTTTCACATCAGGATATTTTAATTCTGCAGTCGTGTGTTATGTTGAAACACGACATGCAACCTTATCCTGTTCAGCAAAGCCTCAAGTGTACTCTGGGCTTGTCCTCTGTTTTGTGTTGATAACACCTGCTAAAGTGGGCACTGGACCAACAGGAAAGGGTGTTGCACGTCAGAGTTTTGGAGAATAAATAGAACTGTGAAATAGGCTGAACTGCAGCTCAGGATTCAAATATCCCCTTCAAGCCTTGCAGGAAAAGGCCTGGAGTGTTTGCTGCTGACCAGCACTAATGGTGTGAATTTGTAGGGCAGTGTGGAGTCAAGGTTCATGTTGCCTGCTTGTACAATGTCTGCTCTTCACCTGTGTTGTCAAGTTCAAATAAATGAGCTCAGTATGTTTTTGGGAGTTTTTCCCATCTGACAGAATTAGTCAGGATACCTCCCTTTGATTTGCAGTGGAGATTTTTCCTTCCTGCAATCTGAGGCAGTCAGATGTTTGCTCTTGTATTAGTTTTGAACAAAATACCAATAGATTCATTAATTAAATATGAATTATAAGCCAGTAGAGAACATATAATGATAACTGCATGGAGCTGATCTTCATTTCATGGCATTATTTCCAAAGTTAAAAGCAACTGAAAACCAATCATAGTAATTTTGAAATTGTCTGTCTGATGTCTGCCTCATTTTTGTGTAAGTAGGGCATGAAAAAAGACAATTGTTTTCTCCAAACTAATTATTTTTGAAGGATCTCTCCTTTAAATAGTATTTGTGATGTAAGGTTTAGAAACAGAACTCAAAATATGGCAGTCTGTGTGTATGAAGCCAAGGATGTGACTGCCATTTCAGTAATAACTTGAGACCTGAGACAAATTTCAATTTGTATTTGCTCAGGAGAACCTCAAGCTCATTACTGTCAAATTCCTTTCAATTTTGAGCAGGCTTCTGTCTAGGACTCTAGAAAAAATAACCCATCCCTGGATCTCCTTACTTGAATGGTAACTGCAGGACTATGCAGCTTCAGTTCTCTTGGAGATTGTGCTGCTTGTCCCAGAATACCAGTGTCTGATAAAGTGCTCAGAGCCAAGGAGGGCTGGGAGAGTGAGGCCATGAGGAGGGGAGAGACAGAAACTGAGACTGAGAGCAAGGAAACAGTAAATGATTGCTAAAGTGGGTTCAGTCTGTCAGGAAGCTAGGGCAGGGTACCAGTGGGATGGAGGTGTGCACAGAGGGAAGACTGTGGGAGGAAAAAGCTGGAGGTGGTGAGACAAGAGGCTAATTTAGGTGAAGCAGCCCTAAGACTGGGAGTGAGTGGTCACAGTGTTTCCTTGAGTACCAGCAAGACATTTGACATGGTGAAAATGGGGCTTACACTTGGTGGTTTCAATTCTTCTGAGTACCTCAGTTTAGGTGCCTAGGGTGACTTGCAGAAGTTCATAGCACTTCCAGTGCAGCTGATTTTGATGGGGACTCTGTACATGTAGAGTAGCATGTCTAGAAAAGTTCAGGTTACCTGAATTAGAAAGTGTTCTCATCCTGATCTGTTGTGCTTCCCTGTTATACATTGAAGTGACACAAAGATGCATATAAATAAAATTGGTGTTAAAAGCTGCAGATATCATGGCAGTGGCAGCTTTGGAAAACTGTACTTTGTTTTCAAAGCAGATCAGATGGGTGTGCAGTAAACTCTATGGGTATATCTGTGGTATCACATTAAAGGTGGTTATTCTTTATTGCATAATATGAACTAAGACATTTTTTTTCTTTTACTTAACTTCTAGGAAACTCTGAAGGAAACCCCTGGAGATTTTCTTACCTCATTTGAAATGTTTAACAGCACCTACAAGCTCTATACCCACAGGTGAGGAACAAAAGACTCAATTCCTACTGAGGATATCAGTCTTTCTACAGCTCCTGGGCTAACAGCCACATCATCCTGGTACCAGCAGCAGAGACCATGACTTTTTTACTACTTATCTGCATGGAACAGGAGAAGTGGAACATGACATTAGTTGGCTGGAAACCTTCCAGGATCATGGTTAATGTCACTGCTAGGGAATATCAGGCAGTCTGTCAAAGAGAAAGCACTGCAAGCCCATATTTAAAGAGAAGAGTTCTTATTACTGCATCCAAGTCAAATATTCTGAAACAAGCAGAAAGTTAGATATTGTGCCAGTAGTTGGAAATAAACAGGATCAGAGATTTGGAAAGAAGACTTTCCTGAGACTTGTTCCTTAGTGGAGTAAACATTACCATCTCAGTCAGTTATAGAATCTCCTTACTTGACAGCAGAGCTGGTCTAACAGTCATCCTCTCCTAGTCCTTACATTTGCTGATGTAACTGATTGCTGTAGTCCTCAATACAGTCCATTAGATCACCTAAAATAATTGGGATTGAAAAATCATCTCCTAAAAATTGAGAGAGAGATGGAAATTAGTTTAACTCTGAATATTCTGCAAATGTTTAAAATGACATGACAAAAGTGGTAAGTTGCCAGACACAGGGGTGGGAATGAAAGGGTCAGCAGGATTTTAATATAACTGTGTTGCTGCAATGTGTGATGACATTCTCATAAGCACTGTTCATATTCTAGCTAATAATGAATGCAGCAGTTACCTGTGGAGTCAAACAAGGGAATTTCACACAAAGCCACAGTTCCCATTTTGAGGGAGGTTCTGCACTTTGCCCTAAGAGCACATAGTTTTGTGTGTGTTACATGAGTGGCTGCCCTATTTCCCATGCACTCAGCACATACCATTCTTTCTCTCTATTTTTAAGATGGTGCATTTTTGCTTTTCATGATCATCTTGTGTAAATGCCACATCAGCTCAAATCAGTTCCTGCAGTTCAGATTAGTTTTAGACCCATTTTACAACTCTTTCTATTTCTTGGGTTTGTGTCACTCTTTTGGCCCTCAGGGTTGTTCTGGCAAAGGGACCTCTGTTTTAGAGAGGAGAGCCTTGTGGGAATCAGAGGAAGGAAATTTGGTTTGGGTGTTCCAGGACTTAGGAAGTGGGGTATGGGTAAAGTATACCAGATGTGCAGGAATCAAGACTATAACATCTGTCTTTGTTGTTCACAGCTATTTGGGGTTTGGACTAAAAGCTGCAAGATTGGCAACACTTGGAGCTTTGAATATGGAAGGTGTGTTCATATAGTAAAACATTCAAGATTTATGAAGAGATGCTTAGACTTAGCCTTGTGTCAGCAGCCCATTTCCTGTGTGTCTTCACTTCTTTATCTTGTGCTTTTCTATGTTTCTGATGATATATATTTGTCTGAAAACAGCTACCACTTGTCAAGGAGTTGTCTTGTGAGATAGCTGCTTTTCCCTATTTTTGAGATCAGCCAGCAGTGACACTCAAGTGCAAATTCCAGAAATGCACACGTGGGAGCATACAAACATATCTTACAAACATAAGCACACGGCTCCACAAGCACACAGCTCTACAAGCATCCACAGAAGCATAAGCAGTGTGAATTGATCTTTTCCTGAGGGTTGCTGCTTAGGCCCAACCCACTTTGTCAACCCCTGTGGAATCTGCCTGGCCTGGGGTGTTCCCCAGACCTGTTGTGTGCACTGCCTAGTCTAGATGGAAGCCCACAAGTACATCACATGCTCTCACTCACTAACCTGAGTGCATACTCACATTCCTGAGTCCTTCCAGTCTATCACCCAGAGCTTGGGCCTCTGTGTGGTCTCTGGCCAGGACCTGGGCTTTTTCCACCTTCTGGATTCTCACTTGACAGCTAGATGGACTTGTGATAATTACTGGAATGTACTCAAATAAAAAATAGTTGGGAGTAGGGATGAAGCAGGAGTGACTGCAGTGATTGGTCAAAAGGCTCAGACAGAAAAGCACACAGACCAGCTGCCTGCTTACTTGTGACTGTCTTCTTTTATAGTCCCCTCTACTTTGTGCTTCCCTGATCCCTTAATTCTCCCTTTTCACAGCCTTTGAGCCTTTCCCTAAACATCCCATAGTAAATTTTGCTGTCCTACAGTCTGCCTCAAGCATTCTGTTAGAAGTTTGCTTTTTCTGTGAGACCTGTGTCTGCAGCAATAATCATGTTTTCTTCTTATCAGTTACAGTATTTCTGGTTGAACCCCTCAAAGGTACCTTCAGTGGATCCTGTAGTGGCCATTGATCTCTGTCTTAGGAAGTTTGTCTTCATTGCTCAGTTGCTTTGTTTGTTACCTGCTGTCATTAGGGTTTGTGCATCTGTGTGTTTATCACCTCTCATTTCTTGTCTTTTGTGGTGAATAGCCATTATCTAGATACCCTTGTACCATTTATCTCATCAAGAAATTACAAGCCCGTTTGCAGAACAGAATGGACACAACTTTTCCAGACTTGAGACTGGTCCTTAATTTGTAATCAGTTAGTGCCACATCCATCAATTCAGATTTTTGTACTTTTGCTTAAAGACTTTAATGAAGGTCTTTCAGCCTTTTCTGGTTCTGCATATTGATCTATAGCTATGTTAAATTCTGTGCTTTCTGACTCTGCTCTCATTCCAGTTGTGGATGGACAAATGTTCCGCAGTTCTTGTTTGCCAAAGCAGTTGGAGGCAGAGTGGCACTTTGGAGGAGTGAAATACCAGTATGGTGGCAACAAAGAAGGTAAATTAAGGAGACTTGTGTCTTTTACAATAAGTCTTATCTCCACAATCTGAGTTTTTCCTTGTTAAATATTTCCTCAGTTAACTGATGATGAGTGGGATATGAAGGATGGCTGTCCAGTTGTAGAGGTTGACTTCTGAGAAATCCAGATTAAGATCTGAAGCTGTAAGAGTAGCTGACCCCTGTCCTCTGACTGTGATCTCTTATTATAAAGCATACCTTTATAGGAAATGTGGAGAATTACTTGTGCAAATAAGAGGTTTTTCCGAGGCTTTGAGAAAGTCCAAAAATTCTGTGTTAGGGTACAAAGATTTTGGCCTACCAGCTAATCTCACTTGTGGAACTGTTTCTTAAGTCTCTAATGCTGCATAGAGGGGGTGAGTCTGCTGCCATCCTAGACTTGAATAGATTAGGGAACATGAGAGCTGAATTGCAGATTTGGTGTGTGTGGAGCGGGTTGGTAAAATTACAATGAGATGGGGAGAGAAGGCAAGGTTTTATCTAACACTTGGCAGCAAATGTAGAAGATTCTGCTGACCACAGAACGTGTCAATGGGAGTTTTGCCTGACATGGAAGTAGCTTGCATGGCGTTTCTTTCAGACAGCAATGATCTGCTCTAACCACCTCTACTTGATGAGGGTGTTTTAGAGTCCTTGCCTGTGTGCAGGTGCCATGTTGGATTACAGAAGGGATATTTAAGCTCTTGCTTTGATGCTTTAATCTCTGCTTCTTTAATTTTTCATCCTGTTGCCACTATTTCTTCTATCTCTCGCATATGCTCTTTGGCTCACCCCATCTGTGTTTTTCCTGACAGGAGAAACTGGATTCAAGCCTTGCTACTTGGAAGTACTCAAGGTTGTCAAAGGGAAACTTCACCAACCAGAGGAGATCCGTGGAAGTTCCTTCTATGCTTTCTCCTATTACTACGATCGAGCAGCTGACACCAACCTAATCGGTAAATCTGGGATAATCCACTGCATGTGAGCATGTCAGCCAGAAGGTAGACAGAGGAACCCTGGCAGGTGGAGCCATGGGGAGCAGAGGAAAGGAATTATTGAGAAAGAGGAGATACACAAAATGTCCCAAGGGAATGACATTTATCTGTCACTGCAGTTTGGTGTTCAGCACATGAAATGTGCTCAAGGCTCCAGTTACACCTGCAGCTCTGTCTTCTGTTCCAAACAGGTCTCACTCCCAGTGCAGTATTGCTGAGTTGCACTCTAGGGTCAACTCAGATAAAGAATTCAAAAGCTGTCAGGTCTATGATAATATTTTCTCACATCTTTTTCAGATTATGAACGCGGAGGTGTTTTGGAAGTGAGAGATTTTGAAAGAAAAGCCAAAGAAGGTAATTGTCATGAGCTGGGAAACTGGTTTGGACAAGAAATAACAAAAATATGAATGTGTAGGCAGTACATAATGTGACTTGGAAGAAAAGTGAATTTATTTAACCTTTATTTCACTTACACCTGTCATGTTGCTTTTATTAGTCAAAAACTCTAAATGATGCAAAGACAATACTGTTAGAGCAGTGAGGGGCTGGTGACTTTACAGCTCTGTTCAGGAGAAGGAGATAGTTCATATCACTACAAAGGAAAGTGAATTTCCTGTATCAAGAGCTCCTTCTGTCAAACTGCAGCTCTCTGAGTTTGAGAGCACTGAATTCTGTAAGTCTGTCACCTTAAATCCTATTTAATCTCTAATAAAATGGAGGGAGAGGATAAAGGGGTTTTAAGTTGGACAGCCTCTTCTGCATTCCTTTACCTCCTCTTGGTTTTTTCCTGAATGCTTGTTCTAGTTTTGTACCTGCTGTGGATAAAGAGCTCCCACCTTGCGTGGCTGCTGATGGCTAAAAGCAAGTTACCTCTGTACTGTGATCATTCTCATGAGAATGAATAGATCATATTTTTCAGCAGAAGATGCTTAATTATGTAGTTCAGGACTGAGGTTTTTTCTAAAATAAGGCCTAAATTTTAATGATTTTTCAGTTAAACTTAATCTCCCTGGAAACTTGGATGATTTTTAATAGGGAGATTAGTCTCTAAAGTTTGAGTGTGGGTTGGTTGTTATTTTTTCCCTTGATAGTGAGAGAGCTTATTTCCAAAGATGTGGCTAAGATGTTACCTAACATTATCAAATCACTTACTTAGCTTTAGAGCATCAGGAGATCAATTCTGTGATCCTGAACTAATTCTTCTCTATCTCATTTCAATAGTAGAAGGATGCTGTTCATCTTTTTTTAGAAGCAAATGAACTCTGCTCTTGCTGCCAGTAGAACAGGGTAGTAACAGTAGGTCTAGAAAATAATGATTTGTGTAAATACATGTCACTGTCACCCTGACTATGGAATCCTGACTTAGCTGCAGGGAGGGAGTGGTTGGTTGGGCAATAGCCTCTTCCATTTCCTTGGACAAATAAAATAAACTGCCATCCTAGAAGGTGGAGTCCATTACTGGAGCCATCCACGGAGAAGAGATGATGAAAACAAGTAATGCTGTGTTCTTGAAAAAAGTAATCCAACACCCTGCTAGTTATCAGTTGAGCAGAGGCTCTTGAAAAGAGCTGTGTGGATTATATTGCTGTAATAAAAGATGTACTTATGCTGGAGTTAAGAGAAACTGGATGTACCTTATGGTTTATTCTCCAACACTGTAGAACAGCTCTGTAGCATGTACACATAGCACTAACAGAAGAGGGTGGCTTGTTTTAGTAAGCTTTGGCTTGAGTTCAGTTCAGATGTACAATGTGGATAAAAGCTCTTATTTTGCTGAGATCCCCTTTTTTTTTTCTTCCCCTCCTCTAGTCTGTGATCACATGGAGAGGTACAACTCAGCCAGTCCTTTCCTCTGCATGGATCTCACTTACATCACTGCTTTATTAAAGGAAGGTTTTGGATTTAGGGACAACACAGTCTTACAGGTGAGAAAAAATAATTAAATCTCTATTGATTAACATGCATTAGTTCATTTTTCTGACTGATTATCTACTGAATCTTTCCAGATTTGTAACATGTAGTTGCTGTCATTTGTGCAACTTATGAATCTGTCAGGAATAATTTCTTTTTCTTCCTTTATAGCTGACAAAGAAAGTAAATGACATAGAGACAAGCTGGACTTTGGGTGCTACCTTTTACCTGCTGCAGTCTCTGGGGATGACTAACTGACCTGTGATACTGCTGTGCCCTTCAGCGTTCCTGAAAATGCTGAGGAAGTAAACTGCAATCTCCAGGTGTGTTGTTCAGCTGGGACTGGTCACAGAGCAGAACATGGACCAAAGATACACGACAGATCTTTATCCTGGACTGGCACTGTGCCTCATGAGAGTATGATTTATAACTGTGATTGCCGTAACTGATCCAGAATCTGCCTTAGGAAAGTCAAAAGGTCTCAACTCCAGCAGACAATACACAAGAGCCTCCAAACCAGCTTTCACCAGCAAGTTTGTTGGAAGCACAGAGTTCCTGATGTGGTGGCAGACTACAGACACGTGACTTCCCCTACCCACTTCTATTTTAAACATACATAACTTAAGTTTGCTTGTGAGATGCTAAATACAGAAACTAGAAATAGCATCAACAGTCATTCAGAGAAAAGTGAACCACTCTGGATGCTGCCAACCTCAGTGTTCCAAGAATCCAGGTGCTAGCTTAGCAAATACATGGCAAGAGTATTCCAGTCTTTCAAGAAGGGCCTGCTATAAGTACACTTTGGGCATGGCTTTGGGAAAGGTGTTGGCTAAAACATAGTAATTTACCAAGCTTTTTTTTTAGGCAGTAGGCATTTCCTGAGCAGAATGTGTGCCTGTGTTTCAGTTTTGCTGCCCTTTACAAGTCTGTGCAGCTACACCCTACATCTGACTACCCGACCTGATAAATTTATTCATTTAGCATGTAGTCATAACACATAGTTGTGCTGGCACAACGAGGCAGCAGTGCCAGCTATTGAAACTCAACTGCCAGAAGAAGAGCTTGTCACATTCCACCCACAAGGAGACTGCAGTCAGATGAAATGGCTGATCTGACAGCTCACTTTGCTGTGAGAGCCAGTTCTGTTTCTCTGCTCTCAGCAAGGCACACCTCCAGCCTTCTTCCCTCTGCTGCTGGGGCTCCTCGGGTTCTTGTGTGAGCTGAGTGAGGACACCTGACCTGAGGTGGTGCTCACCCAAGAGTCAAGGCTTGCACTGTGCCAAGCACAGCAGGCATGGCACAGCCCAGCGAGCAGTCTGAGCACCACAGTCCCTTTTGCTGGAGTGAGCTCTGAGGTGTGGTCTCCCATCTGAAACACATCCATTGCCCTGAGTAAAAACAGCTGTAGAGACTTTTTCCACCCCATGAAATAATTGGCAGCTTGCCTACTGTCTTACTTTCCTCAAGGAATGTGTAAGGTTCAGGTGAATTTACCCTATTGCAACAAAGAGGTATTACTCATGTGACTAAGGGAAACTTCTCCACTGATGCCTTGTGATGAACATTTCCCTGTTGGGCAGTTGCAGTTACCTGTTTGCTCTAGAACACCTTTCCTGTTCTGTCAAACCAAAGCCTGCCCTCACGCTGCCTTCTCTGCAACCTGGATTTGAAAATAATTGGTAATTCCCAGCAAGGGGAGGAGTAGTACACTCATGTCTTCAGTGGTCTTGCCAAACAGTTTGGAGACTTAGAAATTTGCCTTACTGTGAACATTAGTCCTGTTCTTCTCGTTAGCAGTGCAAGTTTGCCTGTGGCTGATTAAGCTATCCCTTCTCATATCTCAGGTTTTACAGCACGAGGGTGCAAGGCATGCTTTTGATTGAACAAGTTCAATCAGCAACAAGAAACCAAGGGTTGGGGATGGAGCCATCCATACTCATCTCATCACTGACACCTTGCCATAATTTCAGGCTGCTTTTTTTGAAACATCTGTACTCCTTACTAGAATCTGTTTGAACATGAAGAAAGTAATTGTGTCCTCTTCTCAACCATAAGCATTTTTTATTCCTCTTCCTACTGTTGGCAAAACTTGGTCTATGGTCTGGTCTGCAGAACAAGGTGACTGCAAATGCATTCATTTTGTCTTCAGTGAACACTTCTGTATTCTCAGAAAACACAGAGCAGGATGCAGTGGTTACTGGCCAGGCTGCATTATCCTGAGAAGGAGCTAATTTAATAATCCAGAAGTCATCGTTCAGTCTGAGCCAGTGCTATGACAAACTCTTACTGGATCCTGGGGTTAAGAGCTGGCAGCAGTGAGGCTGTGTTTTGAAGGTGGAATGCTGCACCTGAGGAAGAAGCAGCAGCGTTATCTGCCCCCTGAACACGCAATGGCCCTGAGGAGGGCTCGAGGGCTGGGTCTTGTCTGAAGCAAGGAGGGGCTAGAAGAAGGGTACCATGCAGAGGAAGTTGTTTTTTCTGCATTCTTTCCCTCAGACTCTGGTACTACAAATGCTAAGGAGGAGCATCTGCTTCCCAGTACCAAAGCTGCATTTAATCTGAATGCTCAGGGCCTTCCTTTGTCAGTGGCACAATTCATTAACTGAAGAACTTCTGCTCTCTGTTACTGGCATGATCCTTCAGTTATGGGAGAAACAAAAAACTCTGTTAAAAGGTTTATTTTTGCAAGCAATTGCAGAATTGAGCCCCTGCTGTTTACATCTGAACCCAAGTGGGTGGGGGGATCTGGACAACCCAGTCGAGTCCTCACACTTACCCTAGTGCAATGAGATTATTTATTAGCTAAACTAAAGAGTAAGCAGCCTTTTAACAAAGAGCTCTACTTGCAGCCCTGATTTTTATCTCCTCCTTTGTAATGTCTTTTAGCCAGCTGCTACCAGGAACTGCCTAATATGAGTGACTGCACGAGTCATATATGAGTGAAGCACAAGTAATGGCTTTCAGTTCAAAACTTACATTTCATTCTTTCTGATGTTCATTTCTGATACATGTCAACCATATGTATACATCTTGCCCATGGGCAGTGCTTAGTTTGAGTGGCAGATGTCTAATGCAAGAGGCTGGTGTTTGGAACCTAAGACAGAATATCTTGAATTGTCTATTTTAGTAATTAAAGCATTTTTAACAATATTCAAGATGTTGTGGTATAGTTTTCTTTCTTAGGTATTGCTGCCTTGTATGTTTTCCATGGAGCCCTTAAGACTAGCCAGTTCTACAAGAAACACCATTATTAAATAAAGCACCTGGAGGAAGGAAGAGAAAAGGGTGAAAGAAGGACAGAGAGAGTTTTAAAATTTATCTGCACCATTCACTGTCTCCCTCTGCTGCAAAACCACCCCTTCTGTCTGAGGTGCCAAGAACCCAGGAGTGACACTATGGCACTAGAAATCATATCAGAAGAAACTGAAAGTAACTAAGCAGCAAAAGCTGCTAAAAATTAAGCAGCAGTTGGCAAAATTCAGCACTGTGTTTGCCAAAACACAGACAGCTGTTTGCACCTCAATCTTCAATTCACGAGGCCTGAACTAAAAGCACATTGTACATTTAGTTCTGTGGCTGAAGATATTGTGGTACTATGGAAAGAAATCCTAAATCCTCTTGAGGAGAGCAAATGAGCTTTTGCATAAACCAGTGGATGATGTAATACACAGCTTAATCCCTCAGTTTTATTGTAAATTAAAATAACAATTCAAAGATTGAAGTTAGTCACAGTCCTTTTTGAGGGCAATGCATTCAAAGGCAAGCTGCTGACAGGCAGACTGACAAGAGATCACTTGCTGGCAAAAGCCATTATTTGCTCCTAAAAGACAAGAAAAAGAGAAGTAATTCATAAGCATGTGTTTTAGAAAGAACCTTTAGGCACCTTCCCTTTCATATGAATGAACAGTTCTTGGCCAGTCTTTCTAACCACGTACAGAGAACCTATCCTTATGTCCTAGAAAATTAACAAAATTGTATCATTCATTTTCTTCTCAAGTAGCACAAAACTGATATTACCAATGGGTTCTCAGAAAAGACATCTTCATTTGTTTTTTTTTCTTCTAAACAGAGAAAGAGAAGAAAATTCTGAGCACTGGAGCAGCAGCACAGTCTTGCTTAATGAAGACACTGGGCCAGTGGCAGCTGCTCTGCCTTAGGAATGTACTGATTTTCAGTTGAAGTGTCTCAATGGTGACCATAACACAAAGGACACAGGGCACTTGTGTTTAATATGGAGAATAAATGAAATAAAAATTGAAATCCAAAAATGAGAATCTGATTTGCTGGTGCTTGGGAGCTTTGCGAGCAGAGGGCTTAAGGAACCTCACAAAAATCCAGCAACTAGATTAAGAGGGTGAGGAGTTCAGGCAGATACACTGCCAACAGAGGGTCTGTTTAAGACAGAAACTCCTCACCAGTGCCTTCCTCAGGTAATTTCCATTTTAGAGACTTGAACTTCTGCCACGAGGGAACAATTCACAAGGCAAAACAGCACAGAAACAGTAAGTGTGGGCTGCACACTGCATCTGTGAAGCCACCCAATGTCTTAGTGAGGATGTGTCTTCACAGGCCTGATTTTTCTGTACATTGCTGGAATACAATTCAAGGTTTGACATTATAATTCCATAGCAAAATAAAGCCAAAGACTTCTGATGACCTCTAACTCCTAATTACTGATACAGAAGACACTTAGATCTTTTATATTCCCTTGTGCTGCAGGGGGAAAAAAAAATACATCAGTTATGTAGGAACTCCTCAGGCCCATTCAGGACACAAACCCCCCCAGTTTAAACTGGTATTTTCCAACCAAAAATGTTTCATTTAAAACAAACAAAGGTCTTTACATCTTGGGCATATTGTGTGAATAGCTTTGGACAATTCCTACAGCCCTCACTGAGGTGAGATCCTTACTTTGACAGGAGGCAGGGCATTTGTTGCTTGTAATCCCCATGTCCTCAGCAACACCAGAGGAGTCAGTGTGGTAGAGTACAGCCTTTTTAGCACATCAGTAGCAGCTATCAAGGAGACATTATGCCTCTGACGCTCTGTTTCAAACTTGAGGAGGTGTTTTAAGGAGCCTGGAAGAGATAATTGAATGTTTGTATTAAACTTGATGTGCCACAAACAATTCTGCATCTTATCTATAGAGCAGTTTCCTCTGGCAACTGAAAAACAACAGAGAAATGGTCCATCTCAATAAAGACCTCCTTCCACCAGCTAGTGCTCTTCATCCCACCACATCTCTACCATCCTGCAGAGCTTTATTTTTTTTAAAGCAGCTCTAAGATTTGTGGGATGGAAACTGCATCCAGGAATCTTGAACTGCTGCACGGCCAATGGACATCAGAACAGCTTTGCTTCAACAAAGCTTTCAAACACAAGACAGCAGCATGCTGAACCAGAGGTAGTGCAGCAAAGGCCTGGAAGAGTAATCCTCTTACTGCCACGGCCTCAGCTTGGATCCTTACCCAGATCCCTCCCGTTGAAGGCTGCTGCGCTGAGGTGATGCGCTAAACACGCAATGTCACCAAAGCCCAGGTTCACTCCTTGTCCTGCAAGGGGGTGGACTCTGTGTGCTGCATCCCTGGAGCAAGAGAAGACAGAAATTTATTTCCCTTCTTGAAGAAAGGCACAGTGGCTGAGAAACCCCTGAAGGGAGCAGTGTAGCACTCCTCACCTCTTCGCAATGAACCACCTTAGAGCAGCAAATGCTTTATCCAGTACCTCCTTGCATGCTATGCTCAACTACCTGACTGCCTCTCCAGTTGCAAGGAGCAAGACAAAGGGGAGGTAACAAAAAGCAGGTCTGAAAGGAAAAGTTATAAAGAGGTGACTAGCCAAAGTCCTCTCAGATCACGTGTGGAACAGGTCTTTATGATTTTGTAAGTGACCTCAGCACAACAGGACCTCTGTCAATGGCACATTGCACAAACACAAAGTGGACAGACATCATGAGTATAAAGGAGAGGTGGGATTATCATTAAATAGAAGCAAAATTGGGTTCTTCTATGAATAGACTTATCTGTGAAGTTCAAAGATAAACACTGATATGGGAGTCACAAAGCTAGAGAAATTAAATGAAGTGTTGATATGAAATGCAAGATCATGCACTTTACCAAGCTATAAAGCACAGTGTGCTCCCAAGCACAGAGTGGTTCACAGTCTGGAAAGACGAAAAGGGTATGACACAAAAGTGTAGCACAGCATCTAAGAATTACTAAAAGCTACCAACATACTGCAGCTGGGGCAGAGAAGGAAGTACATGCAACCTTAGAATGTAAGAAATGAGGTATTTCCTGTTTGAATAGGCCACCATACAAAAATCTCTGACATCCCACATGGAGTAACTTTTATCATTTGTGTTCAAGAAAGGTGAGTTTAAAACTCACACTGGTGCACAGAACGGCTGGTACAATGTAAGGGGAAGTACAGATCCAGCATGAGATACTGAATTGTTTCACTGGACTGTACAGACCAGGAAAGGGAAATTATTACCTTTCAATTTATACAGAAAGCACAGATAACAGGTCAGAAAGGCACTCATACCATAAGACACGAGGGCACACAGACCAAACTGGATCTGCGTAAAGTCACACTGGAACAATATATAATTCTAATATCATTTCCAACATCTAGTTTGCTGGCTGGCAGTGGCTGTCCTCCCAGCACGTGCCTCCAGCTGAGCCAAGGGCTGCCTCTGAGGGCCTTACCCGATCAGAGCCAGGCGGTGCTGGACGTACTCAGTGGCGTGCCCCAGTCCCAGAGGGAACAGGGCTCGGCTCTCGCCGTCCACTCTGGCCACGCTCGGGGGCAGCTGGCGGACTGCAGCCCCCGAGGCCTTCAGGAGGGAAATGGCAGAACGAAACATGGCCCCAGCAGCGTCAATGAAGTCAGAGTGGTTTATGTTGCTCCACTGAAACAAACAAATCTTTGGAATTTGACCCAAACTAGACCCATAAAAAAACCCAGCTGAAAAAAAAAAAAAAATCGGAGTTCCAAATACTGGATTTTAACCACTTGGACAAAACTACACAGTAGGAAAAAAACTATCTTCACCATTTTAGGACATACAAATTTCCAGCTAGGATGAGCTTACTCTTCCTACCTTTTGGAAATTTAGGTCAACTTCTGTGACTTTCAGAACTAACCTAATTCAGTCCCAAGGGGTCGTCATCTTTTCTTTGCTAAGTGCCTCTTTAGTATCATTCTCACCAGAAAAAGGAACTTCAGAATCCACCTCTCCCATTCCAGTCGTTTAAGCTACAGGATTCTGTTCTATTTCTTAAAGCCTCTTGCCTGCCACAAGGCTGATACTCACAAAGGCAGAGTTGATGCTATCCACAAAGCTTTCCTCATCCATAGCGAGAAGTTCCGAGGCATGGTCATGAGATGTAGACCAGACCAGAGAGCTGGTAGTGTCAGACAGCTAGTTCAAGAGAATGTCAAGGGTAAATACCAAGAGAAAAAGAAGCAAAAATAAATATTCAGTGCAAAGATTTCCCCACTGCCCTGCCTCATACCAGTCCCTCTGAAAATTACAGTTCCAGCCCAACTTGTTACACATGGGAAATGCCAAGGATAAAGTGAGACAGCAGGAGGGGAAAACGCAATAAATAAAGAGTAAAGGGCAGATGTGCAAATTCTTAAGAGACACGACCAACACAGAAAGGCACAAATGAAGTTACTAGACTACAAAAATTTTTAAAAGCATTTTAAAAAGAAAACATGTTGTATTTCAGAAGAAAATACAGCCCCCTTACCGGAAGGAGTGCAATCGGCCCGGTGGGAAGGAACCGCTGCCACGCCACATTGTTGTCTGTGGCCTACAGTGGAAAGAAGCAAGTGGTCAGCAAGCCAGATCACCCTCTTGGGTTCTGCTGCCTATGGAACAACTTAGAACTTCAGTTCTAAGAACCTGGAACTTCAGTTTAGCAGAATTTTACCTCAGATAAATGGAGAGTTGCCACCACAGCTGACTGGTCATACTTATGTTCAATGTTCTTAATTTCAGCTTCCTTCCGGACCACAGAGTTATGACCATCCGCACCAATCTGTAAAACAAAGAGATGCAAAGCAACTTCTTCAGCAGCTCCTAGAAAGACTAGGAGTTAGTACTTCACTCAAAAACCTCAGCCTGCATCTATATATTGTCTGTTCATTCAGGAAAAAAAAAAAAAAGTCCCTCAAAACCAGAAGAGGTGGTCCCTTCTGCTTTTCCAGAATTCTGCAGCATCTCCTTGCACCAGGCAGAGAGAAGCCATGCCCAGGGTCCCACACCCTCTCTGACAGGGTTAGCCACTCACCTCACTCCAGCACTCCACGTGCGGAGCGGCACACGTGGAATCAGAACCAAATCCAGTGGAAAGGACTTGGGTTAGAGATGACACCTTATCAACAGAAATAAAGAGCTTAATTACCAGCAGCTTGGTCTGAAGTCGGCGTCCATCAGCTAACTCAACTTGGACCCAAGGGCTGGCGTCACAGCTGTGGGAAGGAAGGGGCCAGGTGTACCCAACTGCTCTGCTCCTGTAGAACACCTCCACCCGGCCTGATGGGAACACAGAGTGCCACGGTCACAGCAGGGCAGGGACAGGGACACAGGAAAGGTCTCTGCAGCAGCCACGGCCACGCGCGGCTGGGAGCTCACACTACGATTCTCAAGGCACCCCAAAAGAACAGATATGCACAACCCCTTGTCACTGCAAGGCCTGCTCTGGACAAGGAGCTACAGATCTTTTAATTAAATCCAGTTTTGGAGAGACTGTATTCTGGAGAGCTACATATGCAAGGGTGTATTTTTACAGAGTTTCCTGCTCTGTAGCCTTTGGAAGTCAGATTTCTCCCTCCCTTCCCAATTCCAGAAGGTACCCATTTCTCAAGAGCTACTTGTTAGACAAATTTCTCCCTCTCAAGACTTAGTACACACAATAGAAGGCAAGTAACTGAAAGCTATCTGCTGGAAATAAAACATTGAAGAAGTTGTCCACTACCTGCTACTGCATCTAACTGTTTTGTCAGAGCAGACATAATGACATCATTCTCCACTATGTAACCCATGTCATCTAAGTCATCTTTCTCAAAAACGATCATGGCTTCTGAACAAGCATCCCACACCTACAAAGAAAAAATACATTATATGAAGCTGTGTGATAAAGAAGTCCATTTCAGGGACTTCGTAGCAAAAAGACACAGTAATCTAGAAATACTACAGGAAATCCTATCCTGGATTATTGTACATTCCCAGCTACTAAAGTGCACCACATAACTAATTTCATTAAATGACTTAGCTTAAACTCCAAAAGTAACTCCAAGTCAAGTTTTTGTATCCCTATTTTCCTGTTACATAACTGCCATATAAAGCTACCCTACAACCTTGCTTTGGGTTAACCCCAGTAGGCAGCTCAGCCCCACACAGCTGCTTCCTTACTCCCCTGCACTGGGATGGGGAAGAAACCTGGAAGGGTGAAAGTACAAAACCCATGGCTTGAGGTAAACACAGTTTAATAGGAAAAGCAAAATCCACAAGTGCAAGCAAAGCAAACCAAGGAATTAATTCACTGCTTCCCAAAGACAAGCAGGTGTTTAGCCATCCCAAAAAAAAAGGGTTCCATCAAGCATCATGATTATTTGGGAGGACAAATGCCATCATTCCAAACTCTTCATCTTTCCTTCTTTTCCTCAGCTTTTATTGCTGAGTATGACACCCTATGGTATGGAATATCAGTCAGGGTCAGTTGTCCAGCCTGTGTACCCTCCCACCTTCTTGTGCACCCCCAGCCTGCTCACTGGCAGGGCAGTGTGAGAAACAGAGGCAGCCTGGCACTGTGTAAGTGCTGCTCAGCAACAGCTAAAACACCCCTGTGCTATCAACAGTTTTCAACACAAATCTGAAACACTGTCCCATACAAGCTACCTTGAAGAGAAGGAACTCTAGCCCAGCCAAACCAACACACCCTTTACCATTACTTCCTGACTAATACCCATGCCTCAGTATCTACAGCTGCTGTTAGGAGTCCACCTTCCAGCCCCTAACACCAAGACCCTGAAGACAGGTATTTCTGAGCAGACTGCTACCCGCAAAAAGGGACAGAAATGAACATAAGCATGACCTGCCCTTTACCATAGAAAGAAAAACCTTTGTGTCATTGATGTAAGTGCTTTTGAGAATTCAGGGCAGACAGGCACGGGGTGTATGTGCAGCCCTAAGGCAGGCACCTGCATTCGCCGGAATGGTTTGAGTCTCAGGCTGCAGACGTGATCCCAGGCACCACAACCTGGAACAGAACAAGAACATAAATCCACTGAGACACAGGTTCACCTGTGGCACTGAGACCAAAAACCAAAACACAACTGAAGCTCGCTCCACACTCTCCTCCACCCTTCCCTGACTGTGCTCAGGCTTGGCTTGCACCGTCCCCAGACAGGGCCAGGTCTGCCTCAGTGCTGTCACAGCTCCAGAATCACTGCTTTACTGTGAACACAAGCCAGCAGGAGAGAAACAAGAGCTCTCCATGAACCTCTGACCCAAGAGACAGCTCTCACTGCACTGTTTTACTGTGAACACAAGCCAGCAGGAGAGAAACAAGAGCTCTCCATGAACCTCTGACCCAAGAGACAGCTCTCACTGTCCCATCACTGGGCAATAAAACAGACACAGAAATGCATAGCCATTATTGTACAGAATATTTCTTTCTCCATAAGGAATCAAGGCTCAAATACCTCTTTAAAATGACAATTAATCCTCATTAATTGAGGACTGAGTTACCAAAGCACTAAGCTGCTTTTGTGAATAGAACATTCCAGGTGCTGTAGAGAACACCTTACAACCTTCCACTAGTCTACAGTCACAAATATTTATACAATAACAAATCAGATCAAGATACCAGAACACAGATCCTTGTTATCAAGAGAATTTGGATTTAATAACCACAACTCACAAAGGCAAATAATCCTACTGATTTTAGGGTGAAGACATGGTCAAAAGGGTTTTTGTTTAAACAAAACCAGCTCAAATATAAATGTTTAAAATGCAAACAACAAAATCATACTTACTGCTTAGGAGGGTTGCTGATCCTGGGGAGATGGAACTGACCCTGTTACTGTAACTGTCTGGCATGTGATCATATTCTTTCCTAGGACCAGCCTCCAGCAAAGCAATTTTTTTATCGTGGAAGTGGATGTCATGCCCTAAAATAAGCAAATACAGGCTATGCTACAATGCTCCTGCCAAAAATCTCAAAAAACAAAACACCTGAGTTTTCGTAATAAGACAGGGTAGATGCAACACTTAATAAAGAAATATATATATACAACACAGGTTTTGACCAGGCAGGTAAACTTTTGTGTGTTAAAGCTTTATGACTACGGTCCTGCTACTGAGATGGACAACTCTTCTGCAGCTAAAGGAAGGATTACATCTTTTCCTTTCACTAAAAGCTTACATTTTTGTACAAATTTGTGCCATTTTTTAATGAAAATTCATTACTGGGGTATTATCAAGTGACATCTGCAATGTTCACTCCATGCACAGAACACGTTTTTCAGAGCTTAAACATAAATTCTCCTTTTAAGAAGAGATTAAAATAAAACTCCTGTGACACGTAGCAATTACATCAACATTTTCTCTGTCCTTACATTCTGACAATGGAACAGCACAGTTTAGATTTTAAACTTCCAGTTAAAGAGAACTGAAAAAAAAAAAAAAAGGAAGACTCAAGTGAAGTGTAAGACACTGCAGTTGAGCTGGCCTGCAGCATGCCAACCACCAGAGATGCAGAAGGTACTGGGGACAGAAGTGGTGTCCTTGCAACATCTGGAGTTTACTGCCACAGCAGCCCTAAACACAGCAGTGTCCTGGACATATTTATGCAAAGTAATAACCTCATCTCCTGACAGGTCCCAAACCTGCTTGTCAGCCTTAGACATCACTGCTGGAGGGGAGCCTTATGCCTCTCAAATCCACTGTGCTCTTGTTCAACAACACAGGCAGAACTTCAGCTTGCAAGGTAAACCCTTATACTTGCAAAGCACTTATTGCTCAGGATCTCTGATCTTCTGTGCACTATTTCTTTTGGGTTTCTGTCACTACTGCACCCTTCTGAATCCAAATAAAGAAGCAGCCAGTACTCTCAGGATCTCCAATGGTACAAAGCAAGCAGAAATCCATTTTAACTTGGTACTCCAGTGTTTAAAATACAGGGTTAGAGAATGAAACTCGGGATCAGATAACAAAGATTAGAGGGATGGAGCACCTCTCCTTCAAGGAAAGGCTGAGAGAATTTGGTTTGTTCAGCCTGGAAAAGAGATGGCTTAGGGGTGACTGAATCGTGGCCTTACAGTACCTGAAGGGAGCCCACAAGAAAGACAAGAAGGGACTTTTTACAACATCATGTAGTGACAGGACAAGGGGTGAAGGGATTCAAAGTGAAAGAAAGTAGGTTTAGATTAGATATTAGGAGGAAGTTCTTTGCTGTGAGGGTGGTGAGGCACTGGAACACGTCGCTCAGAGAAGTTGCAAATGTCCCGACCCTGGAGGCTGGATGTGGCTCAGAGCAACCCGGTCCAAAGAAAGGCGTCCCTGCACACAGCAGGGGGCTGGAACTAGGTGGTATTTAAGGCCCCTTCCAACCCAACCAATGACTCTAGAATCAGAAGAGCATTTTCAGCTCCGGGTGACATTACCCATCAGCTATTTAAGGACGAGCGCGTTCGGCAGAAACACTACGGTCTGTGAAACTCCAATTAACGTCTCCATTGACAGCTGCGCACCCACACGGCCACGGCGAGGCTCCTCGCCCATCAGCTCACCAGAGAGCTTTAGGTCAGCTTCAGAGCGCTGCCACACGCGGACGCAGGACCAAGGAGACCCCACGGCAGGATCCCGGACACCCTACGCACGGTA
>VXBQ01014422.1:3449-31185 GCA_013400175.1 Phainopepla nitens | reverse complement strand
GGGCCCGGCCGCGGCGCTCCCGGGCGGGCAGGCGGGGCCGCGGCCCCAGAACCGGCGCTTCCCGATTCATTTCATTTCTTCCAGGTGACGCGGCATCCCCTCAGGCTGTAGCTCGCCGAGTCCTGCGCTTCCCGCAGGAGCATCCCGTCGGGATGGGCGGCCGGCGGTCCCCGTTAGAGCCGGGCGCGCCGTGCCAGGCAGAGTTATGGGGTGACCTCGGGCTGCTCGAAGAAGATGAGGAGCTGGAGGCTTTCAGGAGGGAGGCGGACGTTCTGCGTGAGAAGCTGAGGGAGGCTCTCAGGTAGGATGGTGCCCGGTAAGGATGGCACGATGAGGTGCAGGATTCCTTCTTCTTCTGGCCAGGGAGGAGGCGCAGCGAGAAGTGCCAAAATGTGCGTGTATCGTGCCAAAACCCTGGCCGCAAGCGAGGTCACGGCCGGGAGGATGGGGTCAGGAGGTGCCCACGTAGGCAGCGTTCACATGAAACACGGACAGCACAAATCCCCGCCTCACTCATCAGCTCATCGTGCTTCAAGTGTGCCGGTAGATCGCACACGTTTCCATCCAGTATCCAGTCTTTAGCTGTGCTCTTTCCAAGGTCGAGCTCTCAGATGACTTTCCTTGTGGTTAGTCACTTGCAGGTCACACGTGCACACTCTTACAAAGGAAATAGTTTATGAAGAAGAGGAGACTGCAGCAACCACAGGTGTATTGGCCAGGAGTCTGTTCACACATGATCTGCACATTCTGTCTCCCCGCCTTTTTTCCCCTTTCCTGTTCTTGGTCCACACTGATTCACCTTGATCCTTCCTTTTGCCTGCATTTATTCCTTCCCTAAAGTTTCCTAGGTTTCACTCACTTTCACAATTACCCTCAGACATCCTATGAGAAGTTTGCTATTTTAATGAGACCCAGCATAGTCTCAGGTGGGTTTTTTTTTTTTTTCTTATTGTCAATAATATGGTCATCTTCTCAGGTAGAAAGTTTCTAGCTGAACCTCTCAAACAGCACAGTAAAGCAGTTTCTTGTGATGACATTCCCATCAGCATCCCAGGAATGCCAGTGTTTGGTACTGTTTGTTAGGATTTGTGCATCTGTGTGCCTGATTGCCTCTCCTGCATTTGTCTGTTATGTTGAGTAGCTGTGAGCAAGATAACCCTAAAGCTGGAACTTTATGGTTTGCTTGTGGCCTTTCTGGCTATAGAGTGCTAGCAGCATAATAAATTGCATGACAAAGCTAAGTAGGCCTCACTTCCATTTTATACATGGAAAAACAAAACAAGCAAAGCTCTGCTCACGAAATATGGAGCCTGAGAACGACAATCCCTAGGCCTGTCTTTTAACAACCAGCTCAGCCTACGGTGTCTTTCTCTTAATCGATAGTGTCTCCCTTCTTTTAACTCTGTTTTTTTAATAATTTCACTTATTTCCCCTTCATGATGTCTTTGTCTTAGTCACACATCTGGTAACATAAGGCAGTCCAGTTCTTTGACCGACCTCACCTCAGACAGTACCTGGGATCAGCAAAAGCCTCACTTGTTTCCTAAGTCCCGCTTGAGGCCCAAAAGCGCTTCATCTCCCTGGATTCCTTCCATCACCATCCCTCAGCCCTTCCAAATGACACTGCAGGAAGCTCGCAAAAAGTCCGAGTTGATGAAGTCATACATGTTTCTTGAACTAGACAAAGAGAGAGACAAAAGGCAAAGCCAGGATGAAGCTGAATGTCAGAAACAGTTCCGGGCACAGCCTGTACCTGCCCATGTGTTTCTGCCCCTTTATCAGGAAATAATGGAGCAGAATGAGATTCGCAGGCAAGCAGCAACACAGAAAAGAAAGGAGCTGCTACTTTCAACACAGCGGCCCTTCAGTTTTCTGGAGAAGGAAGAGAAAAAGAAAGAAGCTATCAGACAAAAATTCCTGGCAGCAGCAACCCCAAATGAGAGCTCCAAACAGAAGCAAGCCAGTAAAAAAGTTCCTAAATCTACTTATGACTCACTTCTTGGAGATAAACTGAAAGGTAACACGCCAGGGCTCTTTCTGTAAAAGCATCTCCCTGCCTGTCCCTTGCTGTCTCCATGCTGGGAGGTAAGATCACGGCCTGTAGGGCATCACCTGGGGCCTAAGGCCAGTGTCCCCTGGTGTTTTTTGAGTCTCCTGTGTATCACTGGTCATTACATTTTGTTTCGATACCCTTGGCGTAGAGTGCCCTAAGTTTAGTAGTCTTGTGTCAGTGTCAGCAACAGCAGGTCTGTTCCACCCCCCAGAAAACATGGGCACATTGAGATCTGCAGACAGATTTCCATACCCATTTTGCTGCAGATCATGACAGTTTGGGAATCTTTCCCTGCACTGGATTCCACACCTTTGGTTACACTAAAGGGACTGAGATGATTTGTGGTACAAACATGAAGGCAGATGTAGTGCCATAGGTCTCCAAGGTCCAAGGAGTATCTTAGATCTGACAATTTTACTCCTACTCAAATGATCCATTCTGCACAGGGCCCCTAGGAGAGGAGAAAAATATTTCCTGAGCCCAAATTAGGCAATTAGTTTGGTTCTAAGTGATAGTGTGGTAGTCCAGTCTCTGCTGCCATCCTCTGATGTTTCCAGTTGCCTTCCCACTTGCAGTGGCTCAAGTGCTAAAACAGGGGAAGTAGGGGCCAGGATCATTCCAGTCAGAAGGACAGCCAAGGAAATGTTACTGATGCTTGCTTGCTTTCAGATGGCTTAAACCACCACAGTTGAAAGTTTGAAGTAAGCAATTCAGACTTCACGCTGGAATGTGGGAACTAAGCCAGTCCTTAATAATTCTCATGGCTTTTCTCACCCTTTTCTCCTTTTTTACTGTTTCCCAGTGATTTCTTCTTGAGGATACACCAGTTCATCAGAAAACATTCTGTTGTGGTGTACTAACCTAAATAGATTAGAAAGGTAAAAGGCAGCAAAGGACAAACCATTGTTCTATTTCTATCTGGCATATGAAAAGGGAGGAGAAATGAACATTTCATACTTCAGGCAATGAATACCTATAAATTGACTCAAAACCATCTTATTTTACGAACAGCAGAATGTTTTTTTTTTTTCCCAAAGGCAAAAAAAATCAACCCCTAGCCAAGTGTCTGCATTTTCACAAATACTTAGTGCTGCACAGGGAAGGACTTCAGTTTGATGCTATAATCTGAAACATATTCTATGGAGAGTTTGTCACGAAAGTCACAAAATGTGATCTATCCATCTATCCATGCTCCTTACTTAAAAGCTTTTCCAATAGAGACAGTTACTGCTGGAGATTACATAGAAAAGCCATCATCTGTTCCAAGTATACTTGAACAACTCATTTGTACCACACAGTCAGCACGGCTGTAAGTCCCATATAAAAACTATGGGACTAGTAGGGAAGATGAACACTTCTGCAAGACAAAGGAGACAAAGGGCACAAGTTACCTGGTACCCCTAAGAATAGGAGAAGTCCTGTTCAGTTATTGCTCCAATAAGTAAAAAGGATATCTAGAAATTAATGCCTAAGAAAGAGACCTTACCATGGTTTTACTGGTATCTTTGAGTTATTTTTCCCTGGAAGGCAGAGGAGAGAGGGGCTGAAAAGTGGGAGGAGGAAGAGCACAGGATGTTTGGTCTCTCCTGGATGTGTAGCTGCCATCATAAAGGAAAGTTTAGACTTGGGCAGTGGCAATTTCACAGCCTTTTATGTCACATGTACTCTTCTCATTGCTTTCCTTTTGATCCTTTAGAGGCTGAACTCTACAGGGAAATCCGTATTCAAATGAGAGCAAAGGATTTGCTCAAGAGCTCCGTAGCTCCCATAGATACCAGCAACTGTCAGAGGGAGCCTCAGGCCCGAACTGCCACCAGAACTAAGCAGGAAAGACTTGGCTTCTTACAGGACAAAAGTTTCAGCTTCAAACCAAGGATTAATCCAACAATACCAGATTTTGAAGAACTTTACTGGGCGTTTCAGAGGAAAACAGTAAGGAGACAGGAAGTCAAAGAGCCAACTCGTAATAAGCCATTCAAGCTAAGAACCTCCAATCTCCATGGCAGGCAGAGGCAGGCTAATGAAAAGATAAAGGTGAGATACCTGGGTATTTCTGTGGTACTGCTTTCTCCTATCAAGATATCAACTTCTCAAGTTTATAGCATGTAATTATTAATGGTTAACATCCTGTGACTTCTGTCCTTGTATTGAGAGTACTGAAGAATTCTAGGCCAAACGAGAGAACAAAATTCTGCACAAAGAGATGAGCTATGACAGCTAAGGCTCAGTCACCCTTCCATAGCTCTAATCATGTCTCCTTCCCCTTGTCCCTCAGCCCATCCACATGTAAATCTCTGCTGATAGAAGAGAGAAGAATCAGTGCATTCTCATACCCCAGCTGTTCTCTTGGTAGGCAAATAACAGAGGAGATTCTGTACTAGCAGCTGTCTGTGAACAAATACACTGAATGAAGTTTCATTTCTTTCAGGATTCTCAGAAGCTTTCCAAGGTTTCAGTGCAAAAAAGTCACTCTCTGCCTGGACTTTCCTCTCTCTCTTCCAACACCCTTCCTGTGCATATTACAGATGCAACTAGAAAGAGGGAATCAGCTATCAGGTAGGTACCAAAGCTTGTCTACAAGACTGTACAACTATTGACCAAGATGGAGAAAAAAATACCATTTTTTCCCCTCATCACATCAACTACAGCAACAATACATTTCCTAAATGTTTCTCTGTCTTTTTTCTTTGCTAAGTCTTGCTCTGTCTCCCAGTTGCTTTGGAAACTGCACACTTGTATGGCTGATATTTTGCTTTTTTTTCTTAGAGGACTACAAAATTGAAATTCCCAGCTAGCATGTGGTCTGGCAGTCCACATGGGCTCATCAGTAACTTTTTTTCTACATAGATATGCCCAAGATAAAAAAAAGGAAGGGGACAAAGAAGGAATTTATTGGCTGGAGAAACAGAAAATGAAATGTCAAGCTATGCAAAAGTCTGTGAACAGCCGAGCAAGAGCACTGGATCCTCATAAAAGTCTGGAGGAAACACAAAAGGAGAAGTCAAAACAGAACAGGTCAGTGTCCTACTCTGCACAAAAATAACCATTTGCTCTACTAACTGAGGATCATCAAATAATTCTTTAGGACAGATTGGGTCTAAAAACATTCCTAGCCTAATCTTTTTTGGCTGTTTTATCCATTCCACATTCATTTAGATGCCTTGACAATTCCACACTTCTCCTTCCATACAGAACCATTTCCTTTAGATTAATGTTTGTAGAAACTAATTTGTACAAGCCAGTCAACTGTAATGTGTAACTTGATGAAGAACACATAAGAGACAGGGTTTTCTAAAAATGTGAACACTGTTTCCTTGCTCGCAGTCTAGAAGAGCTTTGCTAATACATCCATAACTTGTCAGCAAATAGGGGCTTTTTCCCAGCATTCAGAATCAAGAGCATTACCAAAGGGATGTAAAGAATGAAACACTCACTGAGAATTCATCATTCCTGATCAGCTACAGTCAGAGGGAACCTACAATTCCCTCTTAATTTTTCCATTTCAGGCAAAACATACAGGACAGAACAAAAGAATACAGAAAAGAGCTGGAAGAAATGCAGCTGCGAGTCAAGAACAGACCATTCCTCTTCGAACAGGTCACCAAGGTAACTGGTCAGAGTCCCAGAGAGTTTCTGGGCAATAGAATAATTTGTCTTTCCTTCAGGACAGGCATTAAGAAATCTAGTCTCAAATTAATTCATGGATAAGAAAGTAGAAATGGTTGCATAGTTGCTGGGCTGCACTCAAACTAACACATGGAAAAGCCACCAAAGTATAATTTAAATTCCTTCCTACCACTTGAAGAAAACATTCAGGCTTATTTCTAGGAGCTTGCCAGTTCCTAGTATTTATTGCAATCACAGTATATGGTCTGATCAAAATCAAGGCCTTATCACACCAGAAATTAAATAAATACCTATTCTGCACCTGAATACCACAGACTAAGGTCTGGAGATGCAAAACTTTTTTTCTTAAAACCCTCTCCAGTTAAGCACTTTTTCTTTGTACCTCTACTGCTACGGAAGAACATTAATGATGGTTATGTTGCTTTTATCACCTGTAAGGCTTTGCAATCTGGGGCTGCATTCAGCACATCTCACCCCTCACACAGTACCAGCTGCAAATCTCTACTGCACCTGAGGTGTAGATACAATCTGTACTGTATCTTTGTCCCTGGGTTTTCTCTTTCAGTTCCACATCCTTGCAGGAACTATAGCTGGTTAGACAGTGACAATACATTGACAATATGCTGATTTAAAATTGCTCAACAGGAAGTTCCCTCCTGGATCAGGCTTTCTGTTCTGATAATGGAGGCAGAGGACACACACGTGTGATAAATACTGGTAATATTTCCATGTACCAGATTGGTAAGAATTCACTGTTATCAATAGTGTTCACTCATGTTGATACTAGGTTTCTACCCTTCCATATAGAACACCTTAATCTTTAGGGACTGGCCAGTCCCTCTGGAAAACCCTCATCTCAGACTAACTGATCTGCAAGGTTCAGTTGGAGGCAGTGAGGATATGGGACCAAAGATGCTTGTTTTTTAATTGAGCTGATATGAAGCTATTTCACAGGCACTCTCCCTTTGTTAACTTCACTGTTGTTAGTTCTTACCCCTTACAAGGAAATGTGCTTACAGGATTTCACACAACTGTGTTTTTGCACATGTTTTTGATTTGAGTGTCAGGGACTCAGACACAAGTATACCACTCTGGTGAGACTGGAATGTGGTAGAAGGAGGAGAACAGAAGAAGGAAGGAAAAAAAAAAGAAGTGAAGCAGGAAAATATGAGCTCTGGCTTTGAGAGATATTAGACATTGTCCTAGTGTTCAGTTTTGGTACTGTACTGTATGGATTACAAAAATTTTGGACAGGAGGTTGTGTTGTCCTCTTGTCCCCATTAGGAATATCAGATGTGCACTTCAAAACAAGCTGACTGCTATGGGGAATCCCCAGTTCTGTTTATTTACTGTTTAAGTTTCCATTTCACAGCGTGATGCTCGTCAAGGAGCAGAGCGTCGCTACAGACGCACCCTCCAGCAGGTTGGCCTAAGTGAAGAATTTGTAAGGAAAAAAGGGAAAGATGCCACTGACTTGCTGGAAGAAGAATCTGATGTTCACAGGTAATAAAAACAATGCAGTACAGCTCTTTGTCTGTGACTAAAAAGATTTTCCTTGTTTATGAATGCATCCCAGTTTCTATTATCTAGTGTAGGAAAAACTAAATCAACCTCACTGCTCTTATTAAGCATTGTGGCTTCTCTCTTTGAATTCCTATGACTGCACCCTATTTCATATGCATGGGGCAACCCATTTCTGGTATTAGACCATCACTGTTCCTGCAGGCTGCCCGAGCCTCGGGGTGAAAAGGATGATTGTACTGAACAGGAAGGAGTACCTCAGGAAGAACAGAGCACAAAGGGAGTGCCAACATAAAAGCTCGCAGAAGAATCCGTCAATCAGCTCTTGACTTTTTTCGTTCAAGATTCTCCAGGTTAATCCTCAGGAAATTAATAGTTTAAGCTAAGACCTAAGAATTGCTGTGGGGTGAGATGGGAGAACTTAGTAAAGGAAAAAAATCAGCTGTTGTTTAGAGCATGCCTTGAGCAGCCCAGCAAACCCTGCAGCCTCCTTTAGCCTTCAAAAGTGTCCCTTGCGTGAGCTCTTTCCCTTTAATGGGCAACAAAACAAGTTTAAGAGGTTGAACCATTATCTTTGGATAAAAGTAGATATGAAAGATGGAAGAGGTGCTTCCTCTAGTGTCAGCTCCTTGCATTCATGCCACAGTAGCACTCAGGAAAGGGAGAATGCCTTCCACTGTGCTAAACCTTGTTTTAGACACACGTGTGGTAGAATGCTTTCAAACAAGGTATTTCTACAGAAGTAAATAGCAGGATTTGACCCACCTTGGGAGAAGACTCAAAGGGAACTCTTTCTCTGGTGTTAATTCTTCATTCATCCACTACCAGCTCTGCTTCTTCCCCCCAGCAGTAAGAAGCAATAATCCTCCTATATTAAAAAATCTCCCACGTTTCATGATTTGAAATTGTTTCAGCATCTTACCAATTTAGGTCATTAATTTGGCCCAAAAAACAACCAAAGTTATGAAGAAGGCTGTAATGAAACAGTGCATCACTTTGAATTATTGTTGTCCTAATTGTATGATTACTGTGGTATCAGAGATGGATTTTGGAGGAAGAAGGATGAGGTATTGCCTGCCAGCATGTTGCACTCAAATGCCTAATGCATCTTGAATGGCATATTTCACACTTTAGTGATCTCCCTTTACCTGACACTAATAACCATTTCAAAAATAAAAATCCTTACCACCTGGAATGTTTTCTGAGAATTTTGCACTTTGACATTAAAATATTTTAAAATTGATATGTTTCTGTATTGGTCAATTTTCCTTATCAATCATCTTTTCCTCACTTATTTAAATAGAAGATGTGTCTTTTTGTCACCTCAATCCTCTTTTCCTTACACTCCAACAACACAGCCTTATCATCAAGTCAGAAATACAGCACCTGTCAGAGCTACCACATTAGACAAAGAAATAAAACTGAAATAATGACATTTTTAATCATAACAAAGTACTAAATGCAAGACTCTGTGGCCCAGGGGTTTCACCCTGCTATGTTACAGGCTGAATGCACAGGATGACTGCAGCATCCTTGTTTGTGGCTCAGTCTCCTCACTGAGAACAGGGTTCCAGGAAGGCTGTTGGCAGGGTACCAGCTCCCACACAGGTTTGGTTGTGTAGGACACACAGAGGCTGTTCTTTCTCTGGGTGCCCCCTGGAAAAGAGCACTGATGTAACCATATTGTCACCGTGCCTTGCCACATTGAAAGAGGGAGGAAAGAAGATTACTTCCATGCCCTAAATCTGTGGTTTAAAGCCTCTTTGCATGGATATATTTGGGACTGAAATTTTAATATATACATTTTAAAGGGTATTTACTAAAATTGGTTGCTAATTTCCATAATAATAGTTAATGGTGCTGAAGAAAGAAATTTCCAAGTATGTGAAGTGAAAAGGGAAACTCTAAGAAAGGAGGAACAAAAGTTTAAATTATTATGCCATATCCTTTTAACAAATACTAAGGTGACATGCATGAATATAATAACAAATAAATTAAAGTCTTCATATTGGTCCCTAAACAGAAATTGCAGAAATGTGCTGAAAGTAAAAGCATCAAACTAAATAACTTAAACTCATATCTCTCTTACTAAACAAAGTTTTGTTCTGAAAGGAGGATTACATTTCTGTAATCCTAAAAGAGAGCTGTAGTCTCTTAATATGTCTCAAAAATGGCATGAAAATAAAGCATTTCAACTATGGTTCTGGATTTTTGCATTTTATGAAAATATTTTGTTATATTCAATTACAAGATTTACAGCCTGTTCAGCTAACCTACAAAAATACTGTAGAAAAGAAGACATCTCACTGGAGCATCTCCCATCAATTGCTGAGATAGCAGCCAAACTGCATCAGACTTTGAGTCCCAGGTACCTGGTGGAGCTTCTGCAGGAACCTCCAGGTTACAATACCTGTACCAGCAGCAGCACTACCTGTCCATCCAGCCAGGGAGCAATATAAGCTCTGGGCATTCCCTTTGCATAGAAGCTGTTACAGACATGCAGTACTTTAGCAAAACTCTGCATTCTCAGTCATGCCAGTTCTGAAGACTCTTTAAGTTAACAAAATATTCAAAACACCTTGTGGAAGACTCATATAAAGAGCTTAATATACCAAACAAATTCTGGAGAAAAATGCCTGGGAAAAGCAGCAACAGAACACAGCAAATGTAACCAAATGATATCAAGTAGTACATTTATTTCATATAGTAAGTCAGCTTCTGACAGTGAGATGTATTAGAATATAGTCTCTGAAGGTAAAGGGTGGAAGGAAGGCCTGTTGCTCAAGATACTGAATATTTGAACAGTGCCTAGCACAATGAGGTCCTGGTCCTTAGCTGGGAGCACCTTAGCTAGGTGCTCCAGCAAAACAAACACTTTAGGCTTTAGGAGATGGACTGCATAAGCAGTTTTGAAATGGCATTCCACAACATGGGCTAAGTGACACCTAAGCAGCAGACTTCCCCTTCTAAGCTCTGCAAGAGAGATACTTGGTCCAGCAGATCTTCTCCAACTCCAGTTTTAGGATTCATCCACTATCTGCCCACCCCTCTGTGCACAGTTAAAGCAATGTTCATTCATCCCACTGCAATATGGTGAGCCTCAAGGAGGAATGATGGATCCCATCTCAGTCACCACATATAAGAGGGCGGAAAAAAGAGCAGCTGGTCTCACCCTCTTCTACTCCAATAATTGACTCAGTGTCTGGCAGGTGCAGAGACTCAACACCAAGGCTGGGCTGAGAGTTCATGGAAATGAGATTCTTACTATGCACTGTTGATTCTTCCAGCAAACTGCTGCCCATCAGTGACTCTATTATGAAAAAAAAAAGGGTAAAATTCTCATGATGCAATGACACTGCAATATAAGAAACAATCCCTGCCCCACTTCAAGTCATACTGACTTCTTCCCTAGACACCTACTTTATCCATTCCTACTCTTTGGGCATCCAGTGCTACAATGGATGGAAAACACTATGTTTATTGTTTTGAACCTTACTACGATGGGATCTTATGCAGGATTAGCTTTCTTTTTAAATAATCCACATTGTGTAAAAAACGAGGCTGCTTCCAACAAGAAAACATAACCAAGGGAAAAAATCCACATTAAAAAAACCCCAGTTAGATTCATATTGATTTTGAAAACAATAAACACATCTGCCCCTTGACCGCCATACAAAAATGCACCTTTGTCTTCTGTCCTAGAAAAGGGGAGGGTAAGCAGTCCTTATCTCCAAGGGGAACAGGCTTTTGTTTCTTACTGGCTTGTGGTCTCAAAGTATCAGGACAAACATATTTTCTTTGACCATCCACTAGTTTTTTTCCTGTGCTTTTCCCCCAGAGTGAGCGTGCTCCCTTCTTTACCTGGCTGTTCTCGCTCTCTGCTGCCAGCTGTTCCAATTCGGGAGTGGTGTTTCCTCATATGCACATTTCTGCTACCACTCTGGGAAAATGTCTTCCCACAAATTTGGCACTGATGGGGCTTCACTCCTTGGAGTCAAAGGGGGAAGAAATATCCCAAGAATTACCAAACTGGGAGAAGAGACCTCATCAACTAAGAAACTAATAACAGTTTTGAAACGGCTGTTGACACCACTGGTGCTAATTCATCAGTAAAAACCAAATGAGAAGTATTCCTGTCTCCTGGAGGGCCATAAGCTTCTAGAACAGAAGAGGTTTAGATATCAGTAATGGCAGTTGTTGGAAAACTCAAGTCTGAAGAGTAACAAAGTCTTCGAGTCAGATTGATGAGAGGGAACAAGTTATTTGAAATCATTTACTCATTGATACGGAAATATTCGATGTCCCACACATAGAATAAAATGACCAGAGGCAAGGAAGCTGTCTCCTGCCATCACACAATGAATTGCAGCATCTGGTTTACGTTACTGAGCAGAGACTTGATGATGACTTGTCACTGTGAAAGGATTTCCATTTTACAGAGCAGTTCATCATTTTCACAATACAAGCATGCTGTCCATACTTCTTGGCTCAATGGCATGGAAGCCAAGGACAGAAAAAGCATGGAAAACTGAATCCCAAATGCTGTTACCTCAAAAAAAACTCCCATTCCCCAAACATACCATTTTCATTGTGTGCTGATGATATTTCAGATAGATCAATTAAAACAGGAGGCAGAAGCTTTTAAACAACTGTGAAATACATTTCCACCTAAACCTTTGTCCAATTCCAAGTAGGTAGTAGGAAAAAATAAAACCCTACCTATGGCAGAAACCCACTTGCAAGAGATTTCAGATTCAAGTGGCTGTGGTCAATATACAGAGATGCTAGAGTCTCTCTTTTAAATAACCAAATGGCAGCTATGAAAAAGATATTCAAAATCATGACATTTTAGAAATAAGTTTTTTACGTAATTTTTAAAATGTAATTTGAATTTAGAAATAGAAACAATCTAAAAGATTAAGTGTACAGGCTACAGGCACCACAAAAGGGAAGTCAAAAAATACTATGACCAGAAGTTCTGTAGAAACTTGTTTTGTTAAGGAAAACAAATTTTTCTTAAGGAAAATCAAAATATTCTTAAGGATTTTTCTTAGGAAAAATCAAATCAAAGTCCTACAATAAAGGTCTTTTTTCAGACAGATCTGAAAAGATGAAGACTCTTACCTGAGTGGACAACCAAATGTTTCCGAAGACTGGAGTATTCAGCAAAGGAGCGACCACATCCCTGTGCCTGACACAGAAAGGGTTTTTCCCCTACAAGGGAAAAGTAAGTTCTTAGATTTTGGGATCGCAACTTAATCTCATTGCCAAAGTCCCTGAAAACATCTCTACTCCATTCTCCCATTTGGCCTAATGTACATCAGATTCCATGGAAATTACACATCCTTCCTAAGCTTCCTAAGGCTTTTACAGCATTCTCTTCACCAGAGGAAACAGTGACATTATTTCAAAATATTCTTAGACCATCATTCACCAAAAGTGAAGCAAGGGACCAGTCTTTCTAGATAATCTTCCAAGTATATAAATAATAATAGAGTAATATAAAACTACTTGATCTTTGATGTATCTTCTATATGCAGTTCTCAACAACCAGCTCCCTGTTCCACACACTCACAGGGTCCTGCTCCCTTTCTGCCTCTCAGTGCCAAAAATCCCATTAACTTTATTTCCCTTCATATCAGATAGTACACTTTATTTCAGATCAGGCTGAACTTGGCAAAATTCTGTAAGAGATGTGTCAGTCATTTATATCTGTGTGTGGAGGAACTGTAATTCAAGGCACAAATTGTTCTCATGGGCTGAAATTTATATCACAGCTATTTTTGATTTATTTAAATCATGATAAACTGGAAGGTTACTACATTAATGCAGTGCAATAAAATAAATCTGTTTTGAACACTCTCTTAATAAAACTAGACATCACTTTTGCCTGCAACATCCCACTAAAGAACTCAATATACCATGTTTAACACTATGATTTCAAGTCTTTAACTGGACCCCTGTACAAGAGTTACAACAAGACCACAGGAGATGAAGCAAGCTATTTTTATAATTTATTCTACAACATATATTTATTTCTTTCTGAGTAAACTTGTTTTTAAAGGTGTTTCTACTGTGACTTTGCCTTTAGAAGTCTTCTCCCTGCAGCTCATTTATTAGCCTCTTCTCTACAATAGCATTTGACAGCTGTGAGCAAACGGGATCAACACAGCACGTTCCAACTGGTGTTACAAAGCTGAAATATGTAGCAGAGTCTCAAACACTGATTGTACTTTCTGGCTTGCTACAAATTGTTAAAAATTTGGAAAAACTACCATAGACCTAAATAACAGCACGCAGTTCCATCTGCAAGACACCCTAGAGCTACGTACATCCGCAGTTTCATAACATCTTTGGTCTGATCAAACACTTAATTCCACATTATCCATTATCCATTTGCAGCTTAGAAAGTTACTATCTACTCCTCCAGAAGCTACTACTCTGTAGGTTGCAGGATGCTCACTTATCAGAGAGGATTGTACATGTATCAGCTGGGCCTTAATCTGCACCTTGGCTGGGAGCTGTAAGTGCAAAAGAAAACTGCAAAAAGTATAGCTGCTGTTACTACACATTCCAAATGTTGTTATTGGTATATATAATTTTTAACTACATCCCAACATCTGCCCCCAAACCATGTGTTCCAGCTAGACTGCACATAGTTTAAAATAGCAGCCTTTTCCCATGTGTATAGACAAACCACACAGCATACGGTCTTGTTTAAGTAAGGCAGAAGGCACAAACAGCTGCTGGCGACCCACATAGTCTGTAATTTCATTTTACCAGGGAGGCCTTGTTCTCCTACACTTGTCAAGGTTATTTTGAATTGTTAACCAACTGTAAGACAATGCTTCCGAGGCCAGCAGGGAATCTCTGATAATATTCCGAGAAGCTTGAACTGGGCCATTTGTTTGAGTGTTGTGATAACCCTGAGCCTTAAAAAACTAAACAAACAAACAAACAAAATCACCAGATTATTCACTATGAACTTTGCTGGTCCTTAATTAAATTGCTGGTCACTATTATATTGCTGTTCATTTCAGCAGTAACTTTTGTGCCTCTCTCAAACAACTTTCTAGTACAAAACCACCTAAAACACTTTGGCTGCCATACCAACTTCTAAAAATACTGACAAGGCAGGATCATATTCTCCAGAGGAGCCATCATAAACAGACCATGTATAAAAAATACAGCACTGTGAAATAAAGGTACTTGCTTTATTTACTATAAAAAGCTTGAATTGAGAGTATACAGGCTCCAGCATACAGTAACATCCCAAATTAGCATTGGCACAAACAGAGCACTTTGCACACCATAACACTGCCTTCTAATTAATGCTTTTTTCTACTTTTCTTTGCTACTATATTTTTCCTACTCATTCCACTGCATTCCTCATTTACCTGTGCATCCCAAATGTAGCCATTCTACAAGCAGCACAGGTAACAGAAGCTAGTCAGTCAGGCAGATGTCAGTACAGCTCCTACCATCTAAGCTATTGAGCCTTTCAGGAATTTCAAATAACCTCTTTACAAAACACAATTTCAGAAATCATGTTCACATTCCCTTGGTAACAGACTACTTTCACACATCCCTCCCTCCATCACACAGCTGGAAGGGAATCTTCAGAGTATGCATCTGAGCAGAATACAGCACCACCACATGCTATTTGAAAGGTAAAGCCTGTGTGAAACTATACAGGATAGTAAAAGAGATTAGCACTTGATTTATCTGACCTATAGATCGATGTGAATTGACAGAAAAGGGACATTAATGGAGGGCAGAGGTAAACAACATAATACTTTCAATAGTTTGAGGACAGAGGAGGAAGTGGTTTATTCCTCAGGAAAGACCCCACCTCAGCAGACCACAAAATAGGTGAGGTCTAAAACACACCAGTGTGAATTCGTAGGTGGTTCTTCAGATTTCCAGCTGTCGTGAACTGTTTACCACAGCCCAGTTCTGTGCACACAAAGGGTTTTTCACCATTGTGAGTTCTCATGTGCACCTTCAGCCTCTGCAAGACATAGAAACTTTTTCCACAACCTTCTGCTGGGCAGGTGAAGGAGCGGTCATTCCTGGAAAGCAACGAAAAGCTGTTTCATTCCCAGCTACTGCAACACATTTTTTCATGAATGCTTGACTTCTTTCTTTTATTAAATATGAGTACCTGTTAAAATCCAAAAATTCTAAACCAAACATAACAAGGACCTGCAAAATGATCGAAATCTAATCCAAGTTTTTCAGCATAATTGACTTAAAGCACTCAACAGATCTAATATTTATAAGAATAATGCCAGGTTTTCTCAGCTTGTCAATGTCAAAACCTAACACTATCTCAAATATAGCATTTTTTCAAGGTCATAACAACAAGTAGCTTCATTCTGCTCACCGGTGTGTTTTCAGGTGATACTTGAAGTGAGCTGGCCATACAAATGTCCGATCACAGCCCTCAACTGTGCACTTCAGCTTCCTTTCCACACGAGATAAATGAGGAATGGGGCTTGAATCTTTTGGCTGCCCATCTCCTGTGCAAAGATGAACATTTTCCCCTGGAAAAGAAAAGCCCACCGAAATCTAAAAAATATGCAGATTACTATAGTGTGTCAAATTGAATATAAAAACAGCATCATGTATGATACAGGATGGTGAATCAGGTATGGGTCTGGTTACTAACTGTTTAGCATGTCCTACGTGCTGCTGCCTAGCCTGTAACAGGGATCAGACACACACTTGCAAACCTTACCAGGCCCATAAACTATTCCCAACAAGCCATCTTGGATCAGATCAGCTGCTATGGCTTTTGATAAGCCTTTTGATAAGGCTTATCAAAAAAAGAATAGAAAGCCAATGCATCAGAAATTGTAAAAATGGTCTCTATATCAATATCAAGCAACCAATTTTAACTATCAGCCAACTATCACCTATTAGCTAAGCTGTTCTTAAACACCTTAGCTAAAATAAGATATTGCATTTGCTTGCAATTATTTATTAAAATAATTAAGTCAGAAAGCATGTGACTAAATCCAATTATGTATTCTCCAGAAACCAATCTCCAAACTCAGTGGAGCTAAAAAGAAAGTATCATTCACAGTATATATTAAATATAGGCTCTTAAAAGTGAAAATGAAAGTTGAAAAACGAGCAGCTGCAGTTAGAAAAAGATATTCTTTACATGTATCAGAGAACTAGTAGGCTACAATGAACAGATGGTTCCACTAGAGTTCATTCCCCAAGAAAAAATGAGAAGTCTATTTATACTGAAGAAAAAAAGCATAATTGTCCTGTATAGTTTTGTCACTGATGATTTGAAGATGTCATAACCGATTCAAAGCAAGAGAGAATTAAAGAGAGGAAGAAACAATGTGAAACTAAGAGTCTTGTATGGAACATAAAACTTCTGAGACACAATCTGTGGCTCTCCTACCATTATTGCTTGCTTTGGCATTCTTTGCGAGCTGTGCCCGAGTGGCAGCAATTAAACTGTCATGGGCCAGTTCTTGCACTCGTAGGAACCATGGGGTACTGCTGTCTGTGCTGTCATGGGACAGAAAGTCATTGCCAGAATCTTCTGCTTCATCTTGAACAAACACCAAGTGCTCTGCGGGAGACCCCAGCCCTAGAAAAGAAGACAAATTTGTGAAACAATAATGTAACAGAGGGAAATTTCTTTTGCTTCTCAGAGATTAGTGTTCATAGCATGGCTGAAATAGCTGCCCTGAAAAAGTCTCCACTGACCTCTGCGTTGTAGAAAGATGTTGATGACTAAATGCTCCTAAAATATCCAATAATGCCCAGCAAATTTCATGATCTTTCCTCTTCATAAGCAGCAGGGACAGAGTTGTACTTGTATCTGCTGCATTCTGCTGAGACATATCCAGCCAGCTGACAAACACAAGGACAATTACCTGCTCTTGTTAGGTTGAGAAGAATGAATGAAGTGCTTTCGCTGGGCTGGAGGTCTTGCAATAAACTAGAAGTTTCTGGAGTTGACAGAAGTTCAGATGGTTTCTGTACATTCTGTGCCCTTGTTTCCTCTCCATCAGGACCTACATTTACCTGGAGACTTCTCAAGACAGCAGATGAAGAAACATCTTTGGAAGAATTAGTGTGACTTGGAGAAGTGAGATCTCTTTCATCATCTAATGAGGAAACCAGAGTAAATAGAAGTATATATACACTATGACTAAAAGACACCTATGAGAAATTATTTTTCTAGGAAAAGACCCCAGAACTTGAGAGAGAAGGGAGAGGAAGTTTCTAACTAGTCAGACTTCATATGAAATGAGAAGATTCAGTCACTCTGCTGAACTTGGAATGTTTTACCAGCAAGAGACAGTGGGGCCAGAGTGGTGAAGCAAAGACAGCTGTATGAAGGGCAGGGTCACAAAGATATGCCACATAGATTTTACCTGGCAACATGAGTCTGTTGCATTCTGAGGTCTCAGTAACAGGAAGCAGAGAGAGACAGGTGATGTCTTTTGGTTCTGATTCCACCAGTCCTTGTCCCAGTGGAATAGAAGTATTTTGAACAAACTGAACCAGCAGCTGAAAAAACATACTGAAGATTAGGTCAAGAGCAGCACAAATGATTTACAAAGGTACTAAATCCAGTCAATCCAGTAGTCCCCACTGTCTTGTAGGAGACATTGAATATAACACCATAAATACACATAGCTATCAATGAAAACTTTTCCATTTAAATTAATACAAGAAAAGAATTGTTTGTCATCTCTGAAATATCTATAAACTTCTAATTTCTTTAACAGCTCTGGATCATTGCAGAGTAAGTGTAGTTAGGCTACATTTCTTGTTAATTAATATTTTACCACCTGATACTTTACTATGGTCTAACGTTTCAAGTAAATGTTTTTCACGCTCAGCCTTTGGTAGAGGTATTTTTTTAAATGATTCTTGAAATATTTAACTGAAAGTTGTCCTTTTCTAAATTAAAAAAAGCAATCAGAAGATTACAAAGATGTCTATCGTATTGCTATTCAAAATAACAGATAACAATCAGAGAAACAAGGTTGGGATGACAAGGGGAAGAACACAGACAGCCTTACTCATCCAAATCAGCTACTCCTAAAACCATCCAAGGTGGACTACCAACCCACACACTAAGGGGATTAACACAAGAAACCCTCTCCAAAATACTACACAACACAAGGGGGACTATTGCAAAAACAGGTATAGGACTTAAACTGAGATGCATTCCCCGGGGAGGAATTTGGGACTGGTCAAAAGAATTGGGGGGATTTGTACAGGGCTTACTAGGTGTGGTTTAAGGGAAAGGCCAAAGGCAGGAGAAGGAAAGGATCAAGATGGATCAGGGCAGAGCAAACACAAGAAAATGGAGAGGGAAGGATAAAAGGGGCCCACTGCATATAAGCAGGAAGTTGGTCAATTCAGTTGTCTGGCACAGCCTAACTCTTACACTCCATCCTGTCTTCTTATTAAACTCCATCCTCACCTACTTCCTGTGAGGTCCTGCTCTCCACAGTGGGTCTCCAGTGGCACACACTACTTTCCAGTGTGTGTCATATGCTAACGAGCTCCAAGGCAGCCCAGTCAGCAAGTGAAAGGAGAAGTCTGGGCATAGATCCCACAGAAATCCATGAAGGTTTTCCTTAGGCAGCAACCCTTGAACACAAAATCAGGTACTTTGTGCTGCCCATGTTTATGAGGATAAAGCTACAAGCAACCCAGCCTGTCTTTGTGTTTGGGCCAATCACATCTGTACAGAGTGTGCACACACATATTATCAAACAGGTATTAAACTTCACTAAATATCACTTCTGATATTAAACCTAATATCAGAATGAAAGAGCTGTCCTCTTGTTTCTTGAGCCCAGGAGCTAAGAGGTCATTCAGTCCAGCAGATTTAGCCCTCCCTAACATCAGTCAGCTCTGGCAAAAATTACTTCCAGCTAACTCCTCAAAATCTTGAGTTATAAAAAAGGAACCTTACACTTGAAAAGGAACAGGAAGTTAGAGAAATTACTTTTTTTCACCCCTGAAAGTCTTTGCATATTTTTAACCTAGTTCAGAGCAGCAAAGCATGTGCCTTGTTTACTCATTCTGTCCCTTTTACAACATCTCAAGATTTTGTCAGAGTATTAGAGATAATGCTGGACTTCTCTTTATCTCCAAGGCAGACACAGAAATGAGACTCTCTGTTACCAATACCACAGCAGTCTGTACTGAAATATTCTGATTTAACAAAGGAAGTACTGCTGGGAGTTAGGAGATAACACAGTCCAACTTCTTGGACTGAACAAATTCTGTGAACTGCACAAACTTTTTGAAACACAGCCTCAAATCCCTCCCCTGTAGGGATTTAAATTTCAGAAAGATGGAAAGGGACCAGTTGTAACATACCCAGACACACACTCCACATTTCAGAGAAAATGCTGCTCAAAACCCACATGTAGGATCTATTTATTTGCCTTTAAGTTCTGTCAAACAAATTAACTCCTATACTCACATTCTCTGGTTGTTTTATTTTTTTAGATACTGAATGAAGAAATATGACTAATAACAATACACTAAAAAGAAAAAGTTAAACCTCAAGTTCCTTATCTCTAGGAAACTCCTTGACAAAGATCCTGCATTTCTGCTGATTCTGCTGCTGTCTAACAAACAACTTTATGTAGCAAACTTCTTTTATCTTTGGCATTTAGAAGGAAATTGTACAAGATAGTTATTCAAAAGCTACCACCCTCATTGTGACACATTTTAGCATGCAGTCACTCAGAGCCCAGATGGAGTTGTCTGTGCAGTGAGATAGTTCATCAGTGTCAAAAGAAAAAGACTAAAAGACCCTGATGTGCCCATTGTATATTTGTGATTAAAACTCAGCAGTCACACATAATTTGATTCTTATTTTGTATGTTGTGATTGTCTTACTACTTCCTTTTCAGAACTATTGGCATCTAATTGCAAATTATTCCTGTGGCAGACACCAGCCTTTTGAGCCTCTCTTACATCAAGAGAAAGTCTGTTAAATCAATAAACTGTAAAGAAAACATAGTATTTTGTGCTGGTTTCCCTATGCTCATTTCCTCTCACAAAAACACTAGAAAGGCTGATGCTTCCTCAAACACTTTTACCTCAAAGAGCTGCTGCTGTAGGAAAGCTGAAGCTTTAAGAGCCTGATTGGTCTCCTCTGGGACCCCCACCCACACTCTCTCCCCAGGGGCTCCTTTTAAGCTCAGCCTGGGCCAGTCATTCCCTTCCTGAGTTGTGCTGGAGGTTTACCTGTCTCAAGCCCTGTCTACTGGATGAACCTCAGAGTTTTACTGCACCTGTGTCTCCAGCCCCATCTTCTGCTGCTCCCACCTGGACTCTGGATAGACCCTGGACCTGGTTCATCACTTTGCCTTATCCAGGGCTGAGGATTCCAGCACCTGTCTCTGCTTTCCATGCTCAGGTGCTGCAGTACTGTGCCCTGGGCTGGGATCACCCCTGACTCCCTCAGGAGCAGCCTGTCATCACTAACAATTATGAAGCTACAAATTAAGTCCTGAAGTCATTCAGATGGCAGTGTGCCATCTGAACTAGGCCACAAGCCAGGAGGCAGCTTGAAAGGTTAGAATTGTTTCATCTTAGATATAAAATTATCCAGAGGACCTAGCAAGAAGATGGAACTATTTTTATGTTGTCAAAAAAACACATGGGCAATAAGAGATAGTCCTTCCCCCAGGGCCATGCATTCTAATTTAGGATTTAAAAAAATGGAGAAAGAAGTAAAAAAAGAGTTAGGAATAATGAGCAAGGCAACCAGAAGAAAGAAGTAGGGATTAAAAACTGTGAGCACTAAGATAGATCTAAATTATTGGATTGTTTTTCATGTTGATGAGCCCTACTGCTTCTTACTCCACCATAAAACACTTGTTTTACAGACTTGCCTATTTTTATACAAAAAGACTTCAATGAAACTTGCCTCCTACAAGAAGATAGCTTTGCTTTAAACCTTCCACTTCAACATAGCAACATTAAGCCACTAGGGAAAAGCAAAATTCAGCAACCACAAACAGATGCTCAGAAGAAAAAAGTTCCTTTTAATTTGCTTTGTAAAGTAATGACAAACTAGTACAGAGAATTATGAGAGGACAAAAAAAGCAGAAATAAACAAATGGACATGAATTGTGGTCATTATTAAAATGTGGATTAAAAAAACCCCAACCCTTCACACAAACTAAAGCAAACCAACCATCAACTCATACAATTCTGACAAAATAAAAAGTTTTCATATTAGTTTTATCTTGACAGATTTTTCCTAACCTTCCTGTTCAGAATCTTTGAATACCTTTGTGGACAACTACAGCAACTGGAACACAGGAAAGAACTCATTACAAACATTGTGTCATGCTTTCTTAAGCTTCCCATGATATGGTTTTATAGCTGAAAGTAAACAGGAAATTATAAGGGTGTCTGGTAATTGGCTGTTCAGCACAGAAATCTAGGAACAGGACAGGTGATAATTAAATGCACAGATACACAAAACTAACAAACTGCAGATAAGAGAGAGTAAAAAATATCCACAACTCCTGGGACACTGAGGGATGGGCCAATACAGGAATAACTTGAGTGTGACCTTGAAAAAAAAATTCAACCAGAAATTTTGTAAGGAATTGGAACAATGCTATCTTGGGTTACCAGAACCCATATCTCATTGGCAAGAGCCAACTTCTTATGGGATATGGGGGAAATTCTGGGACTGGGTAAAGCATATTAAGGTATCTTGAGCAGAGACTGTGGGACTGAAAAACTTCTGGATGTTTAAAGGAAGGACCAAAGGCAAGGAAAGGGAGGGATCAAGGTAGATAGGAGAGAGACAACCATTGGGAACAGAAAGGGGATTGAGATAACACTGGCTGACCAGTTTAGCAGGCTGCAGGTTGCTGCTCTGTCTCACCCTCTGTAACACCTTCGGCTCCTAAATGGTTTCTGACTACATTCATTTCATTAAATTCACTTTGGCATATCCTGCAGAATACAGAAAAACACAATCTGGAAAGCCAAGATCCTGGCCAGAGGCTGAATTAAAAAGCTCAAGGCCTGGAGATGGATACTGGAAGGACTCAAGGTTTGGCAAGGAGTGGCCAGATGCATGACCACAAGTATGCATGTCAGCCAGGGGAGGACACATGTGTGATATGCTAGCAAATGTCAAGCCTTTTTACCTGATAAGTGGGGACAGGATTAGGCCATTTGTGGCTTTTTTCTTCCATGGGAATGCCATTTGTGTTTGAGTGTGCTGGCAAAAGCCCTGTCCTGCCACACAGCCATAATGTCTGTACTGTCTGTGTGTGCACACATATTTTTGCAGTTCAGGCCCAGGTGCACTTCTGTGTGCACCTGGGAACAGTCCAGAGGTCTCATGTCTGAAAAACCAGGAAGGCAGGAACCTCCTAGATGATACAGTCTGACAGATCCCATGACCAAATAACATCTGGCATCACAAACAGGCCCCAGATGGGCTGTAAATATTCCTGAGATGGGGACTGTAGAATGCCCCCATAGGGAGGAGGCTGATCCACTATGACCAAAGTGCTAGAATTTGTAAGCAAAGCAGATAGGTCATCTTGGGACAGCAGAACAGCAATAGTTAGGGAAATTGAATGTACAGAATATTGACAGAATACCAAAGGAACAATAAGAGGCCTTACTCTATAGCTAAGACATCCCTTGGAATTTGAAATAAATTTTAATACTGCAAAAGGATATCCTTGACTTAAGAGCTTCAAACTTTATGGGACAGACATGAATCATATAGAGAGAATCTATAATCCTTGGAGGGCAAAATTCAGCTGCATCTTGATATAAAGAACTTTATTTTTGCTCTGCCATATCACCTTCTTGAATACACCATCCTTTAACTACTTCTGCTGAAATACCACATAATTGAAAATTCTGTAAATAATGCAGACAGTGAATGTATTAAAAAATGTAAAATATTTCTTGGCTGTTGTCAGTAAGCAAATATTTGTTATCCCTGCTGGTCAACAAGAAATGGTTGGACAGAATGATCCTAGGGTCTATCACTGCAAGCAATGCAGAATGCTTGTGTAACCAAGAAGCTTGGATAATGTCCCTGACCTGAGAGAGGGGGAAAAAAAAACCCACAACAAACAACAACCAAAAAACTGTTTAAAGAACTGAGAACCTCTACTAGAAATCCTTAATAAAAAAACAAAACCAACAACAACCAAAAAAAAACCCAAAAAAAACCATAACCAAAAAAACCAACAAAACAACCAAACTAGAAATAAAAGATATGGCCACCTGGGATGGATCATCTTAAGTTTGCCCCATAACAGATGATTCAAAAGTTAGGAAGTGTCAGGCAGCTGCTTTGGCTGAAGTAGGGGTTCCTGGGAGGGACAGGGTAAGAAGGTTCTCCAGATCCATCCTCCCACTAGACAGCTAGAGAGCTAGACTAGATTCCCAGAGCAGCAGGGACCTTGTCTTTAATCAAAACCATTCCTGTTCTAAATTTAACCAATGAACCACAACAAAATAAAGAGGTCCAAAGAAAATTCAGTGGAGAGGGAGGAGAAAGGAGGGGCTGGAGCTGAAGGGTGTGCAGGGCAGAAGGCTTGTTACCCAGAAACTGGGATGTCCTCCTCCCATACAGCCTCTGGGGAACCAATTAAACCACAAGTGCCTCTCTCTGTGAGGCACTGAGGAGAGGAGAAGCTAAAACACCTCTCTTCACCCCCTTTTCAATAACTAATTCAATGTACAGAACAGAGCTGTAACTCATTTGATTGTGCTAAGAGTTACCCCAAGAGCAGAAAGCACCCTGCACTGGACCAGTATGGTGGAGGTGACTGGAAATACTTGCAAGGGTAATAAATCTCCTTGAAGGCTTAAAGCATGCAAAATGCAAATCTTAGCAGTTCCCTGAGGAATGATAGTGACATAGCTTTGGGGGCAGGGAGTCCAGAAGAAAAAACAGATCCATCTGTCCATACAACTGTCTCCAAGCAACTTTGTAACTTTCTACAAAAGAACGATTCACTTCTACTCAAGCATTAAATATTTAATGGTGTGTCAGTGGCTTCTTTAGGGATAAAACCAGCAGCAAAGATGTCTGTGCAATAGAGACATAGTGCTTTGATTGTTATCATCTAGATGTCACAGAAATACAGCTAGCTCCTAATTAATACATTTCTCACATGGTAGGGTATATGAAAAAACATCTGTGGCTCTAAGAATTGTGGTGCCATGGCTCACTAGAGAATATAAAATCATGATTTACCTTCAGAGACATTTGCACTGCTATTTGGGAAAAGAGTAAAAAGGGTATCTACCAGTTTCACATCAAAGGAATAGAAAATAGTACTAAACACTCAAGTTTCATAATCAGAACTAGAAAAAGACGGTATGTATACACAGAAATAAATGAAATGTTTTAGTACAAAATAGCCTCAATCAAGATTGAGGAGAATGGTTTAGAAGACAGCATCTACAGAAAGGATGCCCTCTGCAACAACCACTGTAACTTTTTTTATGTACCAGGCCTGTTTCTTCTAGGGAATAAACAGCAAACTCTTATTATGGGCTTGCTGGGAAGGAAATGCAATTCTGCAGTGAGGAAATAGGACTATTACATAAACAAGCCTAATTAACGAATACCTTACTCAAGCTGGGAAAAGACAAGGCCCAGTTACAGCTCCTATCTGAGGAATGAGCAATGAGCATTCCAACTGTCCTGCTCCTTGGCTGTCAGAAATAATCTAAGGGAACCCACCCATACACAGAGAAAAGTAACAAACTCCAAGGCCACTTTATCGTTCAGAACTCAGGAAAAAATTGACAGAATGTATGAGAAATCAGTGTCAAGGCAAGAGAGAGGAACTCTGCAGATCATGCTGAGACTACTCAGAGCTGCTATGAATTTGCAGCTACTTTTCCTGAACAGTGTGATTGGAAAGGGTTTGGCTTCTCTGTTAAGAAACAAATGCCCTAACACAACACATGAATTACCAGCATGTAATCATCATTCTTTTTAGAGTACCAGTTTAAGATACATGCTGTATTGCTTATAGGGATAGAAACAAAACTCAACAAAAACCATTCACGTAAGTCTTGCAAACCTCCCCAAAAAGGTATTTCATAGCTGTAGGATCTCCTCTGCTCTAGGACTTCAGCCATCTGCAGAGGTAAAGCTGAGAAGCAGGAAAAGCAAGGACACCAAGTAATACAACCCCTGCATCTTTAAGTGGGGAAATGCACAGAGATTTAACTAATGGCATTCAACCTGAAAAATAAGGCAAGAAATAGCAGAGGCAGCAGGTGGGGGTGGTGGTGTTGAATGTAACAAATTGCAGACACTTGTATCCAGCACCTTCCAAGTAAGAGTAACAAAACCCAGAACTCCTCAGCAACTGATTAGTGAGCCACTGCTAGAGTGACATCTTGCAAAGGCTCAACCAGAAATTCTAACTGGTAAGAAAACAAAGCTATTATGGCTTATCAGAACGGGTCTCGTACAACAGACCAAACTTACTACCCAGTATAACAAGGACAGCAGGATGTGTTAAGCTTATTATGCTGTGCTGAGGGGGAGGATCAAAGGAGGAATCAAGGCAGATAAATGAAGAGCCAGGAGTAGGGGGAGAAGAGACTCCAATCACACATGTGCTGGCTGCACACTGCTGTGCCTGATCGCTGCAGTCCCTCCTTTCTAATTACCAATATTCCTAAATATTCTACCCACAAGTGTGTCCACTGCTAGTGAGCTTCTAGTTGACTAATGCAAGTAGGAGGCTACCACAGTCTGGGAAAAAAAAAAAAAAAACAAAAAAATTCCAGCCAGAAACTGGCTAAAAGCCCTGGGTCTGGGCAGAAGGACTGTTGGCCTGGCAGAGAATGTGAATGTGAGTGTGCACAGGAGTCGAGTGATGAGGGTACAGCAACAGCCCACTAGCAAACCATCACTGCTCATGCTTCACCTGTGCATGTGATGCTGTGTGTGCTCATGCTGTACCTGTGCAATTCCTGCCCAGCTGTGCTACCAGCTGAACCTGGAACAGCCCAGCAGCCTCGCACCGAGCAACTGGGATCCCCTGTGTGCTGCTGCCTACCACTTCTGCCAACTGCTTAATGGAAACAGGAGTACTTCGAAAAACAGGACTGGCTGGTGCTCATAGAATGATTCAGATTGTCCAAAACCAAGTAAAGTCTATTTGGTTTGAGGGGAAGAAATAGACAGTTTGTTAATTTATTTTAGTCTCCTAACAAAAGAGTGCTGTTAGAGTGGAAAAAAATGTGACCTGAGAACAGGCAAGAATGTTGGCTGATACTTGAAAGGAGGTGAAAAAAAACTTGCAATATTTTCTAATTTTTTACCATTCAAATCAAAGCATGGAAGCATTAGAAGACGCCACTGAAAACACTTGGAAAATTAGTACGTAAGCAGCAATCTGAGTAAACTCATTGAACTCTAAATGTTGCCCATAAATGTTCCTGGGAACCAAACTCAGTTCATAATTGCTCACCTCAGGCTTGGATTCTAACTCATCCGATAACATTGATTCAAGTGTCCAACTCCTGCAGCTGTTCTCAGCAAGGCACAGTCTTTTTTTTTTTTTTAGTTCAGAGAGAGCAACACTCCCTGATTATTTTCATATTTTCCTAAGTGCAAACCAGTGTGGTGGTCCTTCTGCAAGAAGCTCTGCTGCAGAAATAATTAATTTAACCTAAAACAACAAAAAAGGAAACATAAAGAGGAACTGAAAAACAAGAGCAAAGCAAAAAGAAGTAAACGTGTTGATGCAACTCTAAAATATACTTTGAGGTATCAGTAAAACTCATTTACTGATGTTCCTGGATTTCTGTTTTCACTGAATAAACAAAATAGTCTTTAGAAATTAATTTTAGGGAGTTAGGATGTCATTTACCACATTTTCTTTGCAATCACTAGTTTTTAATGGAAAATTGCCTTGTTTGCTCTGGAAACTTACGGGATCAACTGCAAATCACATAAAGCATGCAAGATACGAGGAAGCTGAATACCCAGCCCACAACACAGTGGAATTATCCAAATTATTGATCAAAGAGAGACACGTACAAACAACCTGTTTGAAACATCAGTTCTTCCTGTCAGTCGAGCTATTACTTCACAGAATCAGAAATTTAATTTCTTGATGAGCCCAGATAAATAGAACTTATTTCACAAACACCCATATGATGCTTGTGCTAAAAGGGGAACAAGTTTTTCTTGCCCGCCGGGAGAACACTCAGACACGGCTGATGGGAGAAAAACGTGAGCTACACACGGTTCTTTCCCCTCTCCAACACAACTAGCAATCTATTACGTTAAAAAAAAAAAACGAGAATACTGGATCAGCAAAAAAGAGAGCCTAAAAGCCTTCCTCTCACACTCCTGAGGGCAGCGCTGGCCGTGAAGGGGCAAGACGCCGCACACAGCGAGCGCAGAGCACAGTAACTCAGCGCAGCGCCCGCAGCGAGCCGGGGCCCGGCGATCCTCCCGCGCCCACCGCCGGCCCCGCCAGCCCGTCCCCGGCA